>APFE030208077.1:70786-83290 GCA_000404065.3 Pinus taeda
TAGAAAGGGTCATGATTATTTGTATGTAGTTGTGGATAGGTTCAGCAAAATGTGTATTTTGACACCATGTAATAAACAAGTCACAGTTGAACAAACTGCAAAGTTGTTCTTTCAAAATGTATGGGTTCATTTTGGGTTACCCACTTCTATTTTATCTGACCAAGATTCTTTATTTGTTGGGAAATTTTGGTCAAGTCTATGGGAGTTAATGGACACAAGGTTAAAGAAGAGCACGACATTTCATCCACAAACAGATGGTCAAAAAGAAGTGGTCAACAGGATAGTGATACAGTTGCTTCGAGGATATTGCAGCAAGCATCCCAAACTTTGGGATGAGAATTTGTGTTATGTGCAGCATGCTTACAACCATGCAAAACATTCTTATACTTAGAGATCTCCTTTTGAGACTTGTTTTAGTTTTATGCCAAAGTCTCCCTTGGATTTTGTCTCTGGTAAAGATGTAGCAGTTGATGGACATAGTGATGTGGACAAAGCAACCAAGTTCATTGAAAAAATCCAGGAAATTCACCAGGCAGTATAGGAACAGTTGGAAAAGAGCCAAGCAAAGTATAAGGCACGACATGACAAGCATCGAGTTGAGCATAGTTTTCAAGTTGGTGATCAAGTCTGGTTGTATATTAGCAAAGAAATAATGGAAGGGGAAGGTAAAAAGTTGAAACCAATTAGATATGGTCCTTTCCAAATACTTGATAAAATTGGTGAAAATGCTTTCCGCCTAGATCTACCAGCCTACATGCAAATCCACTTTGTCATAAATGTTGAAAACTTGAGATTATATGAACCTTCATTGATTGAAGATCCCAAAGAACAAGTTCAGTTACCTTCCATTGAAGATCTATTGGCCGAGTATCTCAATGAGTTATAAGAGGACACAGTTCTTGACTGGTGGATAAGAACTTTGCGAAGAGGAAAGCTTGAGTATCTTCGAGTTGGCCTCAAAGGTACAAATCCAAATAAAGTATCATGGATAAAGATTGGAAAATTGAAGAAACTTTATCCTCACTTACTCGATAGCTAAAACCAAATTTTGGTGGACCAAACTCTTCTAGTGGGGAGCAGTAATCCAAAATGGATTTAGCTTTATCTCCAGATCAAAAGTCTTCAAATGTAGGTGAAAGTAGGCTCAAGTCAAAGTGTTCATTAATACAAAACCAATGGTGCAAACAACGTGTAAATCTGAGTCTGGATGAAGAAATTAGAGCCAATTAAAGATTTAGGTCAAAAAGTCAATGCCTAGATCAGTAGGACATGTGGCAACGCAGGAATGAGTCATAGGTTCTGGATGATGTCAGTAGAGAAGGAATGGTGTATGTGTGATTGGTTCACACCACAATTGTTGGATCATCTGATCAAAGGAGATCGACGCATATCACGTCGACACATGCAAGCAGGTTATCTTTTAAAAGGGACGCGATGAGGATATTCAAAAGAAGTTAAACTTCTTTGAGTTCTGGGAGGGAAGCGATAAATGGTTTCTTGTGTGCCTCAAAGGATGGAAATGGTTTTTCATAAATCTACATTATTCCATTCAGTGGTCGACACGTAACATCTCGAAATAACTTTTCTCGTGTGCTTTCAAAGAATTAATCAACGCGCTAGTTGGAGCATGAGAATGCGTGACAACCATTGGATCAAGCAGGATAGATCAACGGTGTAGGTCATCCGTATTAGTTGACGAGCGAGATGCGATAACCATTGGATTGCTTGGTATCAGGATCTGCGCGAGGGAAAAGGCCGGATAGTCGAGGTCAACTCCACGCCTGACAGTTCTTTCGTTTATCCTTTGATTTTAGTGTAATTGTATTATTCCACATTTATTGCAGTTTGTAACTATACATCGTATATTAATACCATATCACAAAAAGAGTTAACAGAGAGTTGAGAGTGTAGTTTTGAACTGTGACAGGGGTTTTGGAGGTCATGGTGGCCAAGTATGGTCAAGTGTATACTCATTTTGACTCGAAAACTCGAGCTAAACACAATGGTGAAATCCATTTTCATGTTTGAGACTCTATTTCTGAGCTCACACCTCTAACAAAAATTTCAAGACATAATAGAGAGGTTGGCACTATAAGCGAAAGGACCAAGAGGCGTAGCCAAGAAGTCTGGTGAAATCTTTTATTAAATTTGGTTGTGTTGATGGTTTGAATGTGTTTTATAATTGTTTAAGTGTTTATTTTATTCGAAATTTTTTCGATCCATTGCACTAAGTAACATAGGAAACTTCAAACATAGTCTATAATACCTTTTCCATTAACAGATCAGTTATACCTTCAACTAGGTTGCTTTCATTAAAAGCATTGATTTCCTTTTCTTAATTTTTTTTTTATGACCTTAAGTCTATCAATCTCTTCTAACGCATCCATAAAATCATCATTACTATTAGACTCACCTACATATTGATATTCAAAGGCCATAAATAATGGGTATTCTTTATTAGGTTTGGATTCATCATCCTCATCATTGGAAGAACACTCACTATTTTTTGATAGTATTGCATCCACCAACATTCAGGAGATCTCCCAGCGTTGAGATGCCAATTAGACCTCACACCATTTGGTGTAGGATTCCCATCCAGTATGATGGCCCAATTGCCAAATACTTAGAGATTTTCCTGAGCTCTAGCTGTCAGCACATGACAGTGTTGCAATGGTGCCTTCAAAAAGAAAGGTGAGTGTGCAATGTAACTATTTCTAGGTTCTATTACTGAAAAAGGGGGGGAGGAAAGTGAGCCTCTAAGTGAGAGGTAATATTAATACCCAGGAAGAGACACACCTGAACCAGGAATACTTTTCCAACGTCCATTCGAATAGTCCACAATGGATGCAAAAGTCATTAAAACCAAATAACAAGGAAAGATTTTTCTACCATCTAGTGGAATAGTCCACAATGGATGTGACGATCATTATAACCGATGAGAAAGAAAGGTATATATAGTATCATGTGGAATATTCCACAAGGATAAGATAGTTGTGACAACCATTACAACACATTCCCAACAAGATACGCAATAAAACAACTGAAATGGTCCAAATATCTTAGTACATGTGAAACAAACATGAAATATAAATTCTCACAAAATAGTATTACACGCATCCATAGGTCACGCATGGAAAAGTGTTGGCCTAAAATGGCTTCTTTATTAAGAAAAAATTACAAGACACATATTTACATCATACATCACTAGCCTAGTAGTGGGACATTGGAACCACTCCTTGCTCCTCAAAGAACTGACTGAAACTCTCTATGATTTACGGGAGGGGCCAAGGTGAAAATTCTTTTACTCATACAATGAGGAGGGTATATATAACCAAGAGGTGATGCTTGATCCTTGTGACTCTTTGAATACGCTCATGACTTTTCAACTGACATGAATATTCATATTCATGTGTGTCCATGGGAATTCCACTTTACATTACATTCAATTTACAATAGACATGGATCTTAATAGTGATGTGGCCTTTGAAAACACATGACATGACTTGACATGAAAATGCTAACATGGACTAGTTTGTTGAGGTGGAAATGTCAAACCGTTGTTTCTGCTGAGTGATAGATGTGTTCTTGGATGTGCTTTCTCTTCTCCTTGCATAGCTTGATGATGTGGGGTCTTCAATGATATTTAGTCCTTGAGAGGTGGTCGCACACATGTGTTCCCTTTGATTTTTCTTGATAAGCTTCTTTGTTAGTCTAGCTATAAGTGAGTCTTCTAGCATGTTCTCTCCTTATTCTCCTTCTTCATCGTCTCGTCATGATCTAATAGTGTATCTATTCCTACAATTCACTCATGACAGGATGACATCAATAAAAAAATCCCTAGTCTAAGATGATGCATTGTTATCCATGGATTGGGCGCGGGATAGGTGACAGGCTAGGAAAGAGGGCCCAATAACTGCACATTGCGCAGTTCCAGGTGATAGGGAGGAAGGTTGGTCATTGAGACTACACAGAGCGCAAATTAAGCTTGGATGAGGATCTCCTGAGAATATTCCTCACTGTGAGAGAGATAGTTAGCGGTTGATTCTGGATGGGACATTGGTAGGAAGGTCTACGAAGTTTTCAGAGGCAAGCCAAGACTGAGTAGTAGAGGGCACTAGAGGACAAATCTATGTAGTTCTTGAGATCAGTGACTCCCAATTAAGGGAGGACACTGGGGGACACTTTTGTGTAGCTATCAGAGGTAAGGAAGGATTGTTTCTCAGTGCATTGTGGTGTTCTAGTAGGAAAGGGGGGAAGCTTGAGGACTAGTATTGAAAAATGCGCAGTTCAGGTCAGGATGGGAGGAGTTACTGCGTAATTTTGAGGATGACGGGAGGTTTCTTAGCTCTGGAATTGCATAGTGAAACTACCCTAGGGGACAGTGACTACGCATTGCACAGTTCCAGGCAACAAGGTTGCATCACTGAAGGTTGAGACTATGTAGTGCACACTTTAGTCAGGGTTCAATTAAAGTGAGTTGCCTGGTCGGAAGGATTTTCGGAGAAATGGCTAAGTGTGGGAGGAAAGTGAACTTGTGAGGAACTTGAAATTGTGATCATACACTTATCATACTTTGCCGACACGACAACAAAGACCACCAAAACAACAAGACGAAGAATTACCCTCTTTGAGACTGTCCCTAAATGAAAAGCGACACATGTGGCACTTGAGATGGACTTAAGATGATGGTGAAGACACTTGTGTGGTAGTGCTTAAAAGTTTGTGTATGAGTGCAAAAGATGTTTACATAGCTAGGACAACTCAAATACACAAAGCCCAGTCTTTGAAATCACCAAAAAAGGATCACAAGCATGGTAAAACAATTAAACATGACAAAAGATGACAGTTGATAAAACAAGAAAAAGGGGTGAAAATACTCTAATAAATCTCATGAAATGAGCTCAAGTGTTTGCAACAATAAAGGGAAAGACCAAGAAAGGCTCTAAAATTTAAGTGCAAGCCAAAATTTTTGAGGGTGTTGCACTCGCTACAACACTTAGTGACACACTAATTGAATACCAACTTTTCTGTCTTGGTTCATTGTTTTAGTGGAGGGACTTGGTCCTTTAGGGAGTATTAATTCATCATGCATATTAGTTTGGCTTCCCCACTTACCCCATGGGTAGACATGCTTCCATTTGTACCTTCTCATTTGAACATAACATAAGATTCATTTAGATCATAGTATTTTGAATTAGTAAGGGTAGTTTAGCTCCCGAGCTTAAAATTTTAGAGTATAGTCTTTCATCTCTAGTGTTTCTCTGCTGCTAGCAGGCCGGGATAGTACCCTGATGGAGTCACGTAGGAATAAAATCATTGATCCACTACCAGCAAGCCTGGACAATAGCCTAGTGGAGTTGCTTGCTTCACCTCTCTACGCAGGAAGCCTTTCTCATCTTTCACCTTTATTCATTTATTTAAAGAGAAATGTGCATAGACACTTATTTATTTTGGGGCAGAAGAGGGATCCCAACTTATTAAGATCAGGACATTTTGATCCTTCAGAGAAGAATATAAATACCTATTATTTAGGTTTTCTCATTTATATTTCCCCTTCTCCATCTCTACTAGTTGGATAAGCCTGAAAAAACCAAAGCAGAAAAATTGAGTATAGGCATGAGGTTCCTAGACTGGACACAGGTTCATGGTTGGACCAACACTCTCCTTATAGAGGGATTGTATTTTCCATTAGAACTTCATCGGACAAAAATTACAACCAATACAAAGATGATAAGCACCAGACTGGCTAAGGGTTGCAATGTCACAAGACTCTTCGAACTTCAGCCACACACACATGGAAGCGTAAACAAAGTAAGGCACAACACCTATTTACATAAGAAAAACAAAAGAAAAACAATGAAAACATAACAACAAAAGACAAAATACTATGTACATAGTGCAGGGTGCAGCCCGAGATTTTCATTGAAAGTAATATTTTAAGTCTTGGCTATTGACAGGGAAATAATCAATATTCTCATCAAGTGATTGAAGATGATATGTGCATTGACCAAGATTTTCGTGGATTGTGTAAGGACCAGTCCACAGGGATTAGGACTTAGTGTGGTTTCCTTTGACTCCGTGGGATTTGACCCACTTCAAGACTAAGTCACCCACATTGAAGCTAGTCCTCCCTGCAAAATTTATGTCAAACCATCTTTTGATATGGTTGTGATGGAGCGCAAAATATTTCTTTTGCTTTCAAACTTTCTTCCTATAACTTGTGCAATGTTTCGATCCTACGTTGAACTAAGAGACATGGCTTTCCTTGGGATTCTTGGGATAATTGTAGAGCAAGAAAGTGTATGTTTGGAAGAAGGATGGCTTCCTTTCCATACATCAGGAAGTAAGGGGGGTTATTCAAGGAAGTTTTGGGTGTGACTTGATTAGTCCATAAAGCATTCACCAAAGTAGAGTGCCAGTTCACTACTAAGAGAATATGATATTTTTGATGATATGATTTGTGGATTCGGAAAGAACATTCCGCTGTGGATAATAGTTAGCAGAATGTTTCAATACAATATCATTTTACAATTCAAATCCATAAAGATTTAATGAATAAAAGTAAAGTTCATTGTCAAGAACAACTGACAAAGGAACATTGAACTTGGAAATGGCATTCTACTGCAAAAAGTTGATAACTTCTTCATCATTCACTTGTTTCAGCAGCACTGCCTTTGTCTACCTCGTGAAATAATATGTAGCAGTCAAGATATAGTGGTGTTGCTTCAATCAATGAGTGAAAATATCCCCAATGATATCCAAGCCCCACTGCTAGAATAGTTCTTCCATTGCAATAGGTTGCAACGGGGTTACTGACTTCTTATTTCTATCAACTCACCTTTGACAGACCAGACACTTGCAGGCATATGCATGATCATATTTGAATAATGTAGACCAGTAGAAACTGGCCCGCGTGACCTTGTCTGTTGTGGTGTTTCCCGTGAAGTATCCCCTGGTTGGTCCATCGTGGAAATCATGTAAAACCTTGGCTGAATCCTATGCCTCCAAGAACCTAAGAAATATCCCATTGTGGTTCTTTCTGTAAAACACCCCATGCACCATCTAGTATGATAATTCTTTGAGTCATAGTTCCCTCTTCTGCCGCATGGAAAAATGAGAGGGCACGGTGCCATGCTCAAGGTACTGACGCACATCTAGTTACCAATATTTTCCATCTAAAGTGGGATAAGCTCGCTCAAGATTGTAAATTTCTATTTCTTGGTCCCAACCTATGAGCTCTTATTCTTACTCTTGTGCATTGGCTGCTTCTGCTCCTAACTTACGAAGACCATAACCCTTGATGGTGTGAACTGGTTTGATGTCAAGATCGTCTCATGTTATCTGGTCATCTAGTTCACCTTTCTCTCACCCAACTCTTGTTGGACAAGCAATGATTTGCCTGCTGGGTGTGGGACAAAGATAATACAATGGTTTTTTAACAGATAAGGTATGAAGTGTTTTACCACCTTATATACCACATAAGCTTACTTATCCATGGTGGGGTAGTTGAGTTCTGGTACTTGTAGGCTCACGCTCATGAAGGATATGGGTCGTTCATTGTTTAACTTATCCTTCTGACTAAGCACATAGGTGAGAGAAGTTTCAGAAGTGAAAGTGTAGAGAAAGAAGTCTTTGCTGAAGTCTAGGCCATACAACGTTGGTAATTATGCTATTTCTTGATTTATAAGGGTGAATTATTCCTTTTTCCCCAACTGTAGATTGCGTCCTTCTTAATCATCTCCTATATAGGTTTGGCGATATGAGCATAGTCGGAGATGAACTTTATGAGAAAGTTGATATTCGCCAAGAAAGGTTGCATGGCTTTCTTGTTCATGGGGTGGGGAATCTGCGTGATAGTCTGACCCTATCTGGATCTACCTTGATCCCACTTTTAGCAATAGTGTTTCCAAGCAGCTTACCCTTAGACACTACGAATATTCTCTTCTCGGGATTCAAGGATATCCTATATTTTCGGCATTTTCTCAAAAATTTCCTTGAGGTGGTGTACGTGGTCCGACCATTGAATTGAAAAATTTGTTATTTCATCGAGGTAGACCACTGCGCCCTGTCCGATAAGCCGATGGAAGGCGATGCCCATTGAACATTGAAACATTTCCCTAGCATTAACTAGCCTAAAAGACATTCGGTGAAACACAAACATGCCCCACATGGTATGGAATGTAGTCTTTAGAATATCAAGATCTGCTACCTTTACTTGGTTGTAGCTTGAGAAACCATCTAACAAAGAAAACATTTATGCACTAGATATTGTTTGCAATATGTGTTCCATGGATGACACAGGTAATTTTCTTTGTCCAAGGCACGGTTGAGGTTGCAAAAATATACACAGAGGTGGATCTCCTCAGACTTCTTCCTTAGAGGAACTAAGTTAGATACCCATGTCGAATGTCACACTTTATAAATGATATGAGCATATAGCAACTTCATCAATTCCTTTTGTATGAGGGGCTCAAGTGTTGGATGAACTTTCCTTAGTTTCTTTTGAAAAAGCTTGGCCTCTTCTTTGATCAGTATCATGTGCTGGATTTTTCATGTGTCATATGTCTTAAGATCATTGTACGTCCATGTGAAGACATCACGTATTACTTGAATAGGTAGATAAAATATTGCCGCTCTTGTGGTGTACAACAAGTACCAATATTCACATAATTTGGATCTTCTTATGTTCCCAGATTGATATGCTCATGTGACAATGTAGAGCTATGGGTCTTAGCATTCATAGGTCCCTAAAAACTGTTTTGTAGGTCATACAACTTTTCCAGTGAAACCACACCCTTGGGGATGAGGTTACCTTTGTTGTACTAGTTGCGTCCTGTAGATTCTACTCGTGCTCATCCTCATCTATCACTGCATCTTTGAATACATCAACATTGGCCAGAAAATGGAGTATATTTTGATCATCATCAAAAACATTTAAACTAGTTATGTTTTTTGAGATAGATGGTTTATACAAAATTTCAATGGTAAAGTTGTCCCTTAATTGTAGCATTCTAGCAACTACGTTTTTCAAGGCATTTGTGGCTGCATTACATATTCTTGGTATATTGAAATCTTGGAAATGAGAAATGATTCACCATACCTCTTGTTAATAACTCTTAAGATGAGGTGATAGACAGTGTATAGTGTTACGTACTTGACGCACCATGATTTCAGAGTCACCTACCACTTTCAACACATCAACATTGAGGTCAATGGATTTCTATAAGCCCAAGATGAGTGCTTCATACTCTGTGGTGTTGTTCATGCACTCAAATTCCAAGTTACTAGAGATTAAATGTTTTCTCTACAACAAGTCTATTAAAACACAACCAACTCTAGAGCCCTCTTGTGTTTTGGATCCATCAAAGTACATGTTTCACATATCATCTGTAAAAGGACTACTTACCATACTAGTATTACTGCTACTGCTATTAATACTACTTACTATACAAGGTTCGTTTTCACCAGTTGAACATGGAAGGAGGTCCAACTGTGTGTCTGTTGGGACTGGGGATGGCTCTGCAAGATAACACCCCGACTATGTCTCTAGAAAATAATTTTCAAAAACAAGTTCCATGAAAGCCAATGTATTGTTATGTCCATTCAAGCGAGTTATGTTTTGCTTCATGTATCTCTATGATAGTACTCAAGTCTGGTTGTTCCTTCCTTATACGGAAGCCATGAATGAGACTAGTTAGTGGGAAAGTATCCTTGTAGCTTGCCTGACCAGTCTCTGCTCAGCAATACCCCATATTCTTTCGAGATGTCCACAATTACAATATTGATGCATTGATGAAATATTTCGTTAGATGACAACCAGATGATCACATGATTTAGATCACCAATTGCTAGAACACGAGTTTTTTCTAGTTCGATGATCTACACATCTGTCTTACTCCATTGAGCATTGATTTTCATGGCGACAAAGAGCGGCATGACATTAACCAATGCACCAGAATCAACCAAGTAGTTGTGAACATTGAAGTTAAAGATTTCAAATGATAACAAGAATGGTGGGAAGAGTGATTTTGCCTCCAAGCAAAGCATGTTAAGCACATATGCGAGAGCGCTAGGAAACTTACCAAAGAGGTTTGCCTAAGTGCTCGTTGAAGAATGTCTCACCGGTTAATGATTTTTGTGAGTTCAAATAGAGATATATTTGTGGGAAACTTCTTCATGTCTTATACAATGTTGTACTTTATTGTGCAAAGAATCATTGAGGTGTCCGAGGGTGGAACTGAATTTATGGTTTCCGATGGGATGGTTCTGTCTTTACTGTTTGTGGAAACATTTTTCATTGAAGTTGTCTTCCTAGACTTGCTCTGAGTTTTTTGTGTTGAGTCAATGAGAGGACCCATTTTACTTAACATGTTTTCTCTGAATTTTTGTTTCGGTACCTCAATCACAATGGTGGCCCCTTGACTCCTAAATTTTTATCAGTTATTTTTCTTCTAGGCTAGACTATCACTTGGAGGCTCATTATCGGTGGTTCTTTTCTGGGTTGTGAGAAGATACTCATACAAGTTTACTACATGCCTAGTTCTTGGAGCGTCATTGACTGTAGCAGCTTCTTCTTCTTTATCAGGCTCTGGTTGTTCATCAACCATGACCTCGTCACACAACTTTGTAACAATACTACTCATTCCATGGTTCCATTTTGGGCACATTTTTTCTAAATAATGTTCATGGTGGAACATGCAGTATGATTTTGTGTCGATTTTGCCAATGTTCAGAACCATGTTGGAACTCTGCGCAGATTTGGCCAACTAGCTACTACTGCTGCCATAAGCTACATTCTTACTTTGTGAGTACTTGGGAGGCCTTCTACTCATGGCCGTTTCACTTTTCCTATGTTTAATTTCATCCATTTCGGTGGTCAGGGACGTGATGAGATGAGTAAGGCTCTCAATATCATTCATTTCCTTTTCCTTGGCCTTGCTCACAAACGTCTGAGACCTCTTACTCGTGTCTTTGGAGTCCTTACAGGGTTCATCATATGAAATGACTCCAATGATTTGTAGGTCCTTCTATATCGAAATAGCCTCTTCATAGTTTTTTGTTTAAGTTGGTTTTGCAACTCGCTTAATGAACTACGCAATACTGGTTGGCAAGGCAAAAGTGTAGTAGCCGATAGTGATGGAGTCTGTTAGGTCCCTATAATACTAGTGTATTCCCCCGTTATTATTTTCATTGTAGCCCTTATTGTTATTGTTGGGCCCAGGTTGTCCCCATATTGTTATTATTGTGCCCTATAGAAGCCAACTATTGTTATTGTTGTGCCCTTACATTATTATTACTCTGTCAGCTTTGATTATATTTTGACCCCTTAGATTCCTGTATATAGAAAGGAGGTTTTTTCATTTGTATCATCCAAGAAATTTTTATTTCTGTAATTTAAAGGTGTTTTCCCCCTCGAAGAGACTTATTTTGAAGTCGTTGATCTATCTTTCTTCTATTTTGTGAGTTGCTTGCATAACATTTGGTATCAGAGCTTTAGATTATAAGGTTTCACCGCTTCAAATAGGTCCTCGCGAAATTTTCGCTATAACATTTTTTTTACAAAGCTTAGAAAGCTAAAAAAAACAATTTGAGAAGAAATCTTAATGAATGTCGTGTCCAAATTTCAGATATTTTCTTGCTATATTTTCGGAGATAGGATCCAAGGAAGTTAGGGTTTTTTTAGGCCCCCAAATTGCTTATCAAATAGGTGACCTTAGGAAAATCATCATACTTTCACTCTGAGCATCTGATTCAAATTTCATCAAAAGTGAAAAAAAAGAGGATGGAAAGTAGTTTGTTGTCTATCTTTTTCAGGTCCGAAGGTCGAGAAAAGTGACACGTGGCACTTCATACAAGTTTTCTCTATTGAAGCAATGATGGTCTTTGAACATCTTAAAGAGGCAATGTGCCAAGCATCGGTATTAGCTACGCCAGACTTGACAAAAACCTTTATTGTGGAATGTGATGCCTTGGGAAATGGAATTGGTGCTATTTTAATGCAATAAGGAAGATCCATTTCTTTTGAAAGTCGTCCAATCAAAGGAAAGTATTTACATAAAGCTATTTATGAGAAGGAAATGTTGGCAATACTACATGCACTTAAGAAATGTTGAACTTACCTAATGGGAAGACACTTAAGGGTAAAAATGGATCATGATAGTCTTAAATACTTTTTAGAAAAAATATTATCTTTAGATGAGAAACAAAAATGGGTCACAAAGATGTTGGGTTATGACTTTGAAATCATCGACAAAAAAGGGAAGCAAAATGTTGTTGCATATGCACTCTCAAGAAAGGATGAGAATGTGGAAGCATTGTTTTTTGCCATTTCTATTATCCAACTAGATTGGATAAATGAAGCAAGGGATGAATGGAAGAATGACAAAGAAGTGTGGGCACTCATTCAAAAGTTACAGCAAGATCCTAGTACATTTGACACATTTAGTTGCAAAAATGATTCGTTATGGTACAAAGATCACTTATACCTCTATAATAATTCCCAAC
>APFE030208077.1:90425-121409 GCA_000404065.3 Pinus taeda
AGGAAAATACAGCAGCTAACAAGGATCCAGAGCCACATTCAAATCAGGTAGAGACCCAGAATGACAAAACAGAGATGACAAGCGTGGATCAGAGCATAGGAGGCAACAAGCGGCAACACCAATCAGATACATCAGACTCAGACAAAGAATCAGGGCAGCTGAACGATACATCTCAGTTAGTCATTGTTTCGACCGAGCCCACTTTGGGTGAGTGGTGCAAGGTCGAAAAGAAAAAGGGGCAAAAAACTTGAAGCATGAGTCTTGCTCAATGTTGGGGCTTTTTTCTCCCTTTTTTCCTTCTCTCTCCTTTCTTTTCTCTATCTCTCTGTTCGCGTTAGTCTTCTAACGTTGTGTATGGGTGCGTCAGCACTAGTGCCTTTGTGGCAGCTACAGTTGAAAGTGTAACTTTTCATTATATTTTTAATAAAAGGTTACTGATTTTTTTCTTTGGAAAAAAACAATTAATAGTCAATAATTTAATAATAAATTCAAAATTCATAATGATAAAATAAAAACAAATTATTAACACTAATATTTAATACAAAAAATTAGAAATAACTATTTAAAGATTAAGCTATATTCTAATAACTTAAATGACAATAACAAATAATTAAATTATTAATGAACATAAAAAGAGTCGGCCATTTGTCTTCACATCCTGCCTTTTTCATATTTATACCTACCATTTTACTTCTTTTCTCCTCACATAATTTGTCCTGATGATGAGTCTAGTTGCAGACTCGAAACGTCGACCACAAAACATGAACACTGTGGATAATCCGAACTCCATTCAGATAAGTTTCTTGGTTTATATAGCTACAAGTGTGTCTTCTAGCATGTCGACTCCTTCTTCTCCTTCTTCATCATCTCGCCATGATCTAACAGTGTAAATGTTCTTGCAATTCACTCATGAAGGGATGACATCAATCGAAAAATTCCCTAGTATAAAATGATGCATTTTTGTCCATGAACTGGGCCCTAGACAAGTGACAAGCTGGGAAAGAGGGCCCAGTAACTACGCATTGTGTAGTTTGAGGTGACAGGGAGGGAGGTTGGTCACTGAGACTGCGTAGAGTGCAGCTCAGGCTTGGATGAGGAACTTCTGAGCACATTCCTCACCGTGGGGGAAAATTTCATAGGGGCCACTGGGAGACATGATTGTATAGTTGAGAAAGTTAGTGGTTGATGCAGGATGGGACCCTGGGAGGTGGGTTTGTGCATTTTTTGGAGGCAAGGCAAGACTGGGGAGAAGAGGGGCCTGGAGGATAGATCTGCATATTTCTTGAGATTAATGAGTCTCGACTGAGGGAGGACACTGAGGGATAATTTTGTGTAGTTATGGGAGGAAAGGAAAGCTTGTATCTCTACGCATTATGGGGCTCCAGTAGGAAAGGGGGGAAGCTTGAGGAGTGATCTTGCCAAATCACAGTTCAAGTAAAGTTGGAAGGAGTTACTACACAATTAAAGGGATGAAGGGAGGTTGCTCACCTATGGAATTTCACAGTCAAACTACCCTAGGGGATATTGACTGCACACTATGTAGTTCCAAGTAGAAAGTTTGCATCATTGGGGGTTGAGACTACGTAGTGCACAGTTTAGTCAGGGTCAGGTGAAAGTGAATTGCCCATTTGGAAGGATTTTCACAAAAATGGCTAAGTGCGGGAGGACAGTGAACTTGTGAGGAACTTGAAATTGTGATCACACACTTAACATACTTTGATAGCACGACAACATGGACCACTGGAACAACAAGACAAAGCATTACCCTCTGTGAGACTATCCCTAAATGAAAAAAAACAAGTGCGACACTTGAGATGGACTTAGGACGACCACGATGACACTTTTGTGGCAGCGATTAAAACTTTGTGTATGAGTGCAACATATTTTTTCATAGATAGGATGACTCGAATACATAAATACCAACCTTTGAAATCACCAAAAAAACTACCTCAAGCATTAAAAAACAATCAAACATGCCAAAAGACAACAGTTGATCATACAAGCAAAAGGGGTGAAAAGACTCTAAGAAAGCTCATCAAATCATCTCAAGTGCTTGAAAAAATAAGGGGAAATAACAAGGAAGGCTTCGAAATTTAAGTGCAAGAAATTGTTTTGGAGGGTGTTGCAACCGCTACAACACTATCTTCATGTGTATAATTTTTTTCTTACTAGTAAAATTTATGTTGACATTCTTCTTTGAAACATTATTTCCCTTTTTTATATTATCATGATTTCCTTTATAAGGAAACTTAGCAGCATAGTGATCTAATCTTCCACAAGAAAAACATTTAAAAGTAACTTTACGTTTGAATCTACCAGCTCCTATTTGCAACTTTCTCACAAAATTTGCTTCTTCCTCATCTAAAAGGTAACTCGTTTCTTTAGGCTCTTATTTTCTATACCTTTGCATGTGGACTTGAAGGTTTCTTCTCTAATGATGTATTCTTTTTTCTCATCTCATAAGTTTTTAAGGTCCCATGAAGATGTTCCACAGTAAGACTTTTTAATTCCTACATTTCTTCAATGGCAAAGACCTTTCCATCGAACTTTGGGGTTAGAGATCTCAAAATGTTTTCAACAATAGTAGAATCTTCTATCTTGTCAACAAGACCCCTCTTTGTGCTAAAAATCTCATATACTCTAAGGAAAAAGCTTGAAATGATTTCATCATCATGCATTCAAAGAGACTCATATTGAATTCTATATGTTTGGAGTTTGGAATTTCTTACCTTAGTGTCACCTTCATAACTCTTGAGAAACTTATTCCATAATTCCTTGCAATGTTTAGTTGCATGATGTTAATGAACTCAAATTCTTCTAATCCTCCCAATAGGGCGTTTATTGCCTTTGTTTTGTTCTCATATCGCTTATTCCCTGCTTCATTTGTGGGAATGGAGGTTGGATATTGATATCCTCCTTTAACAACTCCCCATACATCGGGTCCTAGTGACTGTAAATACAATCTCATCTTGACTTTCCAAAGCATAAAGTTAGTTGTCTTAAACAAAGGTGGTTTTGTAGAAAATTATCCTTCCATCTTTCTCCTCCTATGAGATCTCCGTTTAAGTGATCAATCTTCTTTTGAGGGACCTCCTCTGATACCAATTATTAGGAAAAATACTAGGGGGTATGAATCAATATTTTATTTCATTTTATCTTCAATTTCAAATTTAGAATTATGTACACTACTATTATTTAGATAAGCCATGTGTGTATGCACTTTTAATTAATGAGATCTGCATATATCCAAATTACTAAATTTTCATAATTTCTATTAGTTGTTTAACTTTAATTATTGCATCATTATTTCATTTCCCATTTATTCAATAGTAACCATGAGCAATAAAAAGTAGATACAAAATAACACATTAGAAACACATCAACACATATGGACACTAGGATTTTAGGTGGAAATTTAATGTGGGAGAAAACCACGAGTGTTGTTGTATTTTTCTTCCTCTTATTATAAAGAAAACTCTTCTTACAATTTTTTACTAGTGTGGACTCTTACCAACATGTAAGATCCTACCTACAGGAGGCTACAACCTCTTCTCATTCTCCAACACCTAGTGGAAGGGAGCTACAACCCCCTGAATAAGTTTATCAACTCCTATTGGAAGGAAGCTCTGATTCCCTCACTAAAGGATCCAACCCTTTGCATCGTTCATGGACCATGTTTCATAATGTTTCATACTAGATCCACCTCTCTCCAATGCACATCATCAAATTTTCACACTAAACCCACACCCAACAATAAGCTCAATACATTGAAATCAAACATTGAATAATCAATCGTTGAATATTGAATAACAACACTAAATCACTGCAACCAAATCATACCAATGTATAACCGATCATTCATACACCAATATACCAAGCCACAACAAGATCAATAAGCTCAAATAGGTAACCAATCAACATTGTCACAAATCGTACATCCTTGACAAGCAACAACAAATAATACATAACTGATTAACTATAATCACCAAGCAACATTACAAACCTTGTTCAAATTCAACTCAAAATATATACATGACTGTTATTAAGGGGATTCATGTATAGATGCGCTTCTTGTTCATAAAACCTGTGTACAGATCTCAAAACATATTTTCACCAGATCTTGATAGAAAATCATGTATCATTGAATAATTGTATCACTGAATAACTGAATCACTGAAGATTGAATCATTGCACCACCAATCACTAAATATAGGAATGCCAATTATATCTTTACAACCATAACAATGACCAAACCAATATGCTCAAACCAAGATATCAATCATCAAATAATCACCAATAAGAAAACTTTGATCAAGTAACCAATTCCTAGTAAAAAATATAAAATCAGTCTACTGTCATGACCAAACAACATTAAAACCCCTAGAACATATACATGAATTCCATTAAATAGGTTTGTGTATATACATTCTTCCCATGTGTATAAAATTCTTACATGTTTCAATATATTGAATACCAAAACATCTTAGTAAGTTATTCTATTTGAACCAGGAAAGCATCAACACATGCATCAATAAAAAACAAAACAATTGTTAAATAACCCAGATCAAGTAGCAATCTACAAAATATTATCTCAGAATGTATACATGGTTAATCTGAATCATATCCACATATTTAAGTGACATTCCAGAAGAAGACTTGTGTACATATCCTAAATCACTGAACCACAACATCTCTCCAAACAAAAAGACATGTCAACCGCATATCTTTACAAGCATACTGTTAGAAATCACAAATCTCAACAAACATATCTAGATCATGGCTTCAGACAAATATCTCATTGTTAGCTACGTAAACATAGGTAAATCAATCAATCAAGCATATCCATATACTTTCAAATCTTTCATATATTTACCTGTTACAGATCATATCACACATGAATGATTCTTCAAATGCACACTTACCTCCTTGATCTCCTTCTCCTTATATAGTTATTTACCTCATCAATGCTATAGGAAAATCCTTTTGGTAATCTTGTCGGTATTTGTTTATGGGATCAAATAGACATTGCCGACTCCATACAATAGGTGATTACCATGGTAATAGCTCTTGGTTTTTTATTTTCCATGGTTAGATCATGTACGTGACTTTTGTTCATGTAACTTGCATATGTTTCTGACTATTCTTCATAGGAATTGTGTATACTATTCAAACTTCATATTTTAATCTTTTCTTCAAGTGAAACATTTAACAAGGTTTCCAATACAATTCCTCATTTCTACAATACCTGTATCAATATTTTGTTATTGGGAAAAATACTTGGGGGGTGGGGAGGCAGTGAATTAGTATTTTAATTCACTTAAGTTTCAAATCTATATACAAAATTATGTATGCTACTATTCTTAAAGAAACCTGCGTATATACAGGACTTTAGAGAAGGAAAATACCGTATATCTAGGTTACTACTTTTTCATGTGTTCCATCAGATGATTGTCTTTAACTATTGCATCAGTAAATAAATTTCTTTCCAGTATGCAATAAGGAACAAAAAAATGACAATATATAAGAAACACAAATAGAACACCCGGATTTTAGGTGGAAACTCAATGTGGGAGAAAAGCGACCATTGTTGGTGTCTTTGTCTTCTTTCTTATTATATAAATAAAATATTTGTTACATTTTTGTACTGATGGATACTCTTATCAGTATGCAGGCACCCACATGTAGGAGGCTAAAACCTACACTCATTCTCCAGCTTCTACTAGAAGGGATCTAAAAGCCCTAATCTCATTTACTGACTACTACTAGAAGGGAGCTCCTGCCCCCTTACTAAAAGTTGTAACCCTTGGCTCCTTATGGACCATTTTTCAAAATGTTTGAGACTAAATCCACCTATCAAACAATAATAAAACAACCTATACACCACCTTTCATCAAATTTTCAAAATTGGACCCATACAACCAATAAATCCAAACCAACATGACAAATTGAAACACTAAATTTGAGTGACTGAAGCACTTGTAAATAAAATGAATTTTTGAAGCATCAAACCAATGAATATAGAACCCAACCAGAAAAAATAAATATCAGAATATGTATGTGACTATTCTTAAGAGAACTTGTTTATATACACACTTCCTTTGCATCAAACCTGCATACAGATCTCAAATTACTAACAACTAAAAATATTGTCAAATTGAATCACTGTGTCATTCACTAAGTTACATCAATATTGTCTCACTAAAATCCCAATCATAATGAAACATCATCAATGATCAATATACCAAGCCACAATCCAATTAACCTAATCACTACCAGATACAAATCAAGACATCATTGACATACAGCAACAAATAGAACTTAATTCATTAATTTTCATCATCAAGCAACACTTCAAACCCTAGTGTGTGTGTGTATATATATATGTGACTTCCATAAAAAATCAGCTTATGTACACGAACATCATGCATGACACATATGTATATATTTCAATCTACTAAGTAAATTATCACAAAATTAATACACTATTCTATTGAAGCAAGTCTGTGTATGTACATGGAAAAACTGAATAAAACAATCGTACAAATCTTGAAATTACTGAATCAAACTTTCGATGCAATTCACAATATCTATTAAACCCAGATCTCGATAGACATCACTATATTTAGATCAAACCATCATCATAAATACATATTTAACATTACAAGCATAAATATATCAAGCAAGTATTTTCATTACTCTTCACCATACTTTTACATCTATCATATCTGAACCATCTCCTTGCTTCCCATTGCACACTTATTCCAGATCAAATCACAGATAGATAGATCATTTACTTGCATGTCTAACACCTTGATATCCATCTCTTTATATAGTTTTAGCCTTTGCCAATACCTTAGGTAAATCCCTTGGTAATATCATTAGTATTCTTTGATGAGATCAAATAACCATTTTCGATTCAATTACTATGGGCCAATACCATGGAAAGGACCCCTGGTATCTAGATGATCATGGTTTATATTCTGTACATGACTTTCACTTACAAGACCTGCATATGTATGTGACCCTTCTTCATAAGATCCTCATATTCTTTCTCAAACTTGAATTTTATCATCCATTTGTCACTAAACTTCCATTTCTCTATCCATATCTTTTATAACATATATAGCGTTCTGGATAAGTTCCATAATCATTGTGTTATTATAATGTTAACATATTTAACAAGTAAGTTTCCATCAACAACAAAAACCATAATGTCAATAATCTCCCCATTTGAACTTGATGGAAACCACTTTGGTGTTTTGACATCACCTGCAAACACTTGTAAACACATCTGCAAACACTGGTAAACACATCTGCAAACACCAAACATTTCTCTCCCCCTTTGACATTAAGGGAAAAGGGTTGAACCATGCTGAATGAAGAACTTATCTTGTAGTGTTGATTGCTATAGGATGGATCTACTAACCTTGCTCCTCCTGAGCATATGATGAAGCTTCTGAAGATACTCGCAAGACTTGATGACTCAACCAAATATGAATTTTCCTATGACCAATGACTCTATTCTCCCATGTTTACATCAATTACCCAACATATGGGGTTTACATATTAGACCAAAATTTTAGATCAATGTCCCAACACAATGTACTTACATACATGGCATGAATTGATCCCAATAGCCCATACATGACTGAATTTTTGCAATGATTTACAACATGGGTCTTTTTATGACCTTTACATCAGGAGATATATATGGCACTTATAACAAAAAATAGGGACCTCATCGATGAAACACCAAATTTATAATAAGCATTAGTAGCTACCATACACCATATAGGAATCTTCAACATAATCATCTGATAGCAGCATGAACATCCTCATCAACATCTAGGCATGAATCTCTCTAATATAATCAACATGTGACCATATGTGCAATACTTCAAAGCATCATCAATCAACTCCAGCATCACAAGTTACTAAGTGAATTAGAACTTACCCGCAACATCAACATCTTTAGCGATCATAGCACACATATATTCAATATTTAACAATAGTAAGGATAAGACACCATGCAACACAAGCAATATATAGGAATCATCCATAACTTTATCATATTGAATCCATGCATCATTGATAACTATTCATAAAATGAAATAAACATTTGTATCTTTAGTAATAACAACAACAACAACCATTCATCAAGAATGATATGTACTCGTTATAAACCATCATGCAACAAGAAATTCTCAAGAAACCATAATGCGAATGATGATCTATTAGAAGCATAGCAGATTCTCCCCCTAAACCCATGTCAACTTTTCACCGTTAATTCTGATCACATTATATCCATTAGATCATCCAAAAAATGCACCAAAGAACTATTCCAACAATAGCAATAACATGTTTCAACAATATCATGAACTAATCATCATTCCTAAATAGCATAAAGGCATCACCATTAGATTGCAACACACCAATTTTAAATCTAGAATACGAGTAATGAAATGATGAAAGCATATATGAAGCTCCTCCTGAATTTGTGCCACTCCTTTTCCATTACTAAGAGGTATACACGACTGTCTAACTCAAAAAATACGTATATACTTGACTGTCTTTCATATAATACACATACAGAAAGTAACCTATAGGAGTTTATAACCACAACTCCCCCCTAAACATGACATGCATGATAGAACAATTAGCAGAGTGAGGCACAAATCATTCCTAATTTCTATCTAAGAGATTTAAAGGAATTACGTGGAAGTGGATTGGTAAACAAGTCTACAACTTGTTCCTTTGAAGGAACATATTCCAACTTGACCTTTTGTTCAAGCACTTACTCTCCCATAAAATGGTATTTGATTGGAATGTGCTTGGTTTTTGTGTGCATGATAGGATTTTTAGAGATAGTTATGGCACTAGTGTTGTCACAGAGAATAGGTACATGTTGAGGACAAGTGACTTGAATGTCTTGTAATGATTGGACCATTCATGGAGTTTGAGCATAGCAAGTTGTAGCAGAAACATATTTTGCCTCAACAATAGATAAAGTGATAGAACTTTGTTTCTTACTGAACCAAGAAACTAAGCAAGGTCCCAAATAGAATGCTCATGGACTAGTACTTTTGTAGTCATAAACATTACCTGCATAGCCTGCATCCATGTAAGCATGAAGTGCGAAGTCTTCATTTTTGGGATACAATAGACCAAAATCTTGAGTGCCTTGCAGATACTTGAATATCCTCTTAATTGATTGGAGATGATTTTCCTTAGGATTTTCTTGAAATCATCCAACTATGCCAACTACATGCATAATGTCTCGTGTTGTATCTAAATAATGATCAAGTTGTGAATCATAGATATGTATTCTGGTTGATTAACTGAAGGAGAATCATCATTTTCACAAATATTGAATCATGTTTCCATTGGTGTGAATACAATCTTGTAGTCTTCCATTCCATATTTCTTCATAATCTGTTTGAGATACTTGGTTTGAGAAAGAAAGATGTCATCTTTAGTTTATTGAACTTGCTGACCAAGAAAGTATGTTATTTCACCAAGTAAAGACATTTCAAATTCTTGTTGCATAAATGAAGCAGATCCTTGACTCATAGATTCTACATCATGTCCAAATATGATGTCATCTACATAAACTAGTACTATCAAAAGTTTGTCCTCATCAAATTTGATATATAAATTACTATCTACATATTACTTTTTGAATCCTCGTTGTTGAAGATACCTATCAAGATGAGAGTACCATGCACGAGGAGCTTGTTTTAACCTATAAAATGCCTTCTTAACTTTGCAAACAAGATTTTTATCATTGTTAAGAATGAATCCTTTAGGTTTTTCAATATAAATTTCTTCTTCTAGATCCCCATTCAAAAATGCATATTTAACATCCATTTGATATACCTTAAAGTTATGAAATATGGAGAATGGAAGAAACATTCTTATGGACTCAATTCTAAGTACATGTGCAATTTTCTCTTCAAATTCCAACCCTTATTGTTGAGCATATCCTTTGCATACAAGTATTTCTTTGTTTCACATTACTTCTCCATTTTCATTTAGTTTGTTCTTGAACACCCTCTTTGTTCCAATTACATTTGTATCATGAGGCCTTAGTACTAGTTCCCATGTATGATTCTTTTCTATTTGATCAATTTCTTCATGCATTTCCTTAACCCAACATTCTTCTTTTCTTGCTTGATTCCCATTTTTAGGTTCAGTTATGGATAGTAAGGCTAAGTGACTAGAAGTCCCAACGAAAGTTCTTCTAGTTTGTATTTTTTTGAACATACCTTGATGGTGTGTTTTTTGATATATATGTATTATCATTTCCTTCTTCTGATGTTTCTCTTTCTCCTTCTCCTACAACTTTTTATATTGAAGTAGGGAGAGGTTCGTTATCTGCTTGTGCTTCCCTTTTAGTACCTATGGATGCTTCATCAATCAAAACATATATGTAGTCAACAATATCTTGAAGCCTTTTATTGTAACATTTATATCCTTTGCTTCTAGAAGAGTATCCAAGGAGGATTCCTTCATTAGCTCTAGATTCAAACTTTCCAAGCTTATCATCGTTTTTCTTTATGAAACATTTTCTTCCAAATATTCTAAAATGATTGCTAGTTTAAGGCTTACCAAACCAGAGTTAATATGGATTTTTATCACTGTTTACTCAAACATGAGCTTTGTTAAGTATATTCACGACTGTATGTACTGCTTCTCCCCAGAAAGTGTGAGGTGTTGTTGTCTCATCAAGAATGGCCCATGCCATTTGTTGAATTGTCCTATTCATTTTTTATGCCACTCCCTTTTGTTGAGGAGTTTTAGCTAGGGAAAATTGTCTTTTGATGCCATGTTGTTCACAAAAATTGAAAAAATGATTTGATATAAAGTCTTGTCCTCTATCTGTTGTAAGACATTTGATTTTTAGATCTAATTCATTTTCTATAAAAACCTTAAATACTTTAAACTTATGAAATATCTCATCTTCGTACATTACTAAAGAAATCCAACACATTTTTGTCAAGTCATCAATGAATAATATGAAGTAGTGTTCACGATGAGGAGACTTATTTCTCATAGGACCACATAAATTAGCGTGAACAAGTTGAAGGGGTTTACTTGAAGTATATTCTTTAGATTTAAATTGAACTCCGGATTTCTTACCAAATTGACATGATTTGAAAATGCTATTTTCAGGTGGAGAAATGTTGGGCAAGTCACGTAAAACTCCCATCCTACTTGATTTGTACAATTGAGAAAAGTTGAGGTGCTCCAATATTTTGTGCCAAAGCCATCTTTCTTCAGATTTAGCTCAAAAAATAGTGGTATTTTCTGCCTCTAGGACATAGACATTACCTAGACTTCTCATTCATTTGATTATGATTTTACCTATATCCAGATTTCCTACCACATAATCATTTGATATGAAAATAAATTCATGCCCTTGATCATACATTTAACTAACACTTAAAAAGCTATGTCTTAACCCATAAACAAATAATATATTCCTAGCCTTGACGTTTAAAAAAAAAAATCCCAAATCCTTTCCCTCTGACAGCAGCAGGTGAGTTATTACCAAAAATTACATTCCCTTCTTTCTTAATTTCATTAAAAGAAACAAACTTATCTCTCTCACTTGTCATAGACTTTTAACATTTGTTGTCAATGTACCATAGATTCTCTTGATCTCCTGCATACAATGATATACCACAATTTTTAGTTGCACTATTTTTCTTTTTCCATACCTTGGGTGGTATTGTATTATGTTAATGTTGATAAGATAACTTCATCTTGATTCTACATTTAGCTTATTCATGACAAAATTTATTGTAAATACAACATTCAATTTCATTCTGAAGAGGTGAGAAAACAATATAAGAATTTTTTTCCCCTGATTGCATTTTGTTGTTTTCTTGTTATCTAGTAATAATTATAAAAAAGCAACACAATGAATTTTTTTATGACCGAACTTGTGACAAGTGAAACATTGACCATTGAAGTAAGAATACCTGGGAGTATGATACCTTCTTGAGTAGCTTTCCTTTTGTTCATGTTAAGGTTGATTTTCATGCGAAGGATTTGATCCTTCATTCTATTGTTGAGTTCTATAATTCTAATGACTACTTCATTTTACCACATTGACATAGCTTCCTATGCATGTTTAAAAATATTTCATAAGCTTTGATGTTTCACCATTTGGGTTGTATCCAAGGCCTATCTTGATTAGAGGAGAGTGTTTCACTTTAATGCTTTCTTCTAAAGTCTTGGATCCTTTAGCAAACCTAAGATTTAGAGCCTTTGTTTTCTCAGGTTCCTTTCTTAGAACCACAATTTCATGTTCTAAGTTTTCACATTTCCTTTCTTTTTCTAGAACTTGTTTCCTTAAAGATTCTTCTAAATAAATTTTTAGTTGAGTTTTTTCTTCAACAAGAGTTTTTTATTGATTCTTGTTTATAACCCCAAGTCTATCAATTTCTTCTAGAGAATCCATAAAGACATCACCAGATTCATCTACACATTATTCTTCAAATTCCATAAGTAACGGATAATCCTGATCTGATTTATCATCCTCATTATTGGAAGAATATTTAATATCTTCATGAGTATAAAAAACGTTTCTTTCTATCAAACTTTCTTTTAACATTCCTCTTTGGAACATTCTTCCCTTTCTCATGATTTTCTTTATAAGGACAGTTAGCAGCATAGTGACTTACTCTTCCATAGGAAAAACATTTAAAAAGAATCTTACCTTTGAACATCCCAATTCCTAATTGGAGTTTGTTCACAAAAATTTCTTCTTCTTCTTCTAAAATGTAACATGTTTCCTTATGCTCTTACTTTTCTTTCCCTTTGTTTGTATCTTTGAATGTTACTTCCCTTATATCTGATGGACCCCCTTTTCTCATCTCATAAGCTATTAAGATCCCATGGATCTGTTCAATAATGAGATTCTTCAAATCCTGCATTTCTGTAATGGAAAAGACTTTGGAATTTAACTTTGAGGATATAGATCTTAAAATTTTCTCAACAATAGAAGAATCATTTATTTCGTCACCAACATTTTTCATTGAGTTAACGATCTCAAATACCCTAAGGAAAAAGCTTGCAATACTTTCATCATCATTCATTCTAAGATTCTCATATTCATTTCTAAACATTTGAAGTTTATCACTTTTCACCTTAGTGTCACCTTCATAGCTTTGGACAAGCTTGTCCCTTATAGCCTTTGCAGTACTCATCTGCATGACTTTCACAAACTCAAATTCAACAAAGGTTCCCAAGATAACATTGAATTCCCTCACATTCATCTCATATTATTTCTCCCCTGCATCATTTGTGGGAATGAAGGTTAGGTATTGATATCCATCTTCAACAATTTCCCATACATCAGCTCTAAGCGCCTACAAATATGCTCCCATTCTCACTTTCCAAAATACAAAGTTAGTTCCATTAAAAAAAGGTGGCTTAATAGAAAATTCCCCCTCTTGACTACTCTTATTGATGGATCACCCTTCAAGTTATCAAGCTTCTTCAAAGATACCTATTATGATACCAATTATTTGGAAAATAATTGGGGGGGGGTACGCGGGGGGGGGTGTGTGCGGTTGAATAATTATTTTTAATTCACTTTAACTTTCATATATATATATATATATATATATATATATATTATATATATATATTATATATTATATATATATATATATATATTCTATGCGCTACTATTCTTAAAGAAACTTCTGTATTTACGCCACTTTAGAGAAGGAAAAGAACGTATATCTAGTTTAATAATTTTCATGTGTTCCGTGAGATGATTTCCTTTAACCATTGCATCAGTAAATAAATAACTTTCTAGTATCTAGTGAAGAATAGAAAAATCACATCATATAAGAAAAAAACATAGAACTCCAAGATTTTAGGTGGAAACACAATATGGGAGAAAAACACCACTCCCGTTGTCTTTTTCTTATTTCTTATTATATAAGGAAAATGCTTATTACATTTTTTTTATTGATGCAGACACCCACGTGTAGGAGGCTAAAACCTCCACTCATTCTCTAACTCCTACTAGAAGGGAGATAAAACCCCCTCATCTCGTTTATCGACTACTTCCAAAAGGGAGCTCCTACCCCCTTACTAAAGGTTGCAACCATTGGATCCTTGTGGACAACTTTTCAAATTTTTTCATACTGGATCCACCTATCAAATAATCATTAAACAACATGTAGGCCACCTTTCATCACATTTTAAAACTGGAACCATACAACCAATCAATCCAAACCAACATGATAAATTAAATCATTGAATCTGAGTCACTGAAGCACTTGTAAATCAACTCAATTCTTGAAGCATCAACCACTAAATGTAAAACCAAATTAAAACAAATAAACATCAGAATATGTATAGGACTGTTCTTAATAGAATCTGCATATATATGCACTTCCTCTACAAAAAACCTATGTACAAATTTCAAATTACTCACAACTGAAAATATTGTCAAATTCAATCACTATGTTATTCATTGAGTTACATCAATGCTGTCTCATTGAAAGCCCAATCATAATGCAACATCATCAATGATCAATATACCAAGCCACAATTAACCTAATCAATACCAGATATAGATCAATACATCATTAATAGAAATCAATTAAATAACAAAATTCATTAATCATTATCATCAAGAAACACTGCAAACCATAGCATATATATACGTGGCTTCCATAAGGCAAATTAGTGTATGTATGTAGACACCATGCATGAAATCCATGTATATATTTAAATATCCTAAGTAAATTATTGCATAATTTATACATTATTATAGTGAACTAGGTTTGTGTATGTACGCGACAAATCAAAATAAAAAAAGTGTACAAATCTTGAAATTACTGAATCAAACCTTTGCTGCATTCACAAAATCTGTTAAACCCAGATCTCGACATGCATCAGTATATTTAGATCAATTCATCATCATAGGTATATATTTAACATTACAAGAATAAATAGACCAAGAAAGTATTTTCATTAGTATTCACCACACTTTCAGATCTATCATATTTGAACCATCTCATTTCTTCCTCGTGAACACCTATTCCATACCAAATCACACATAGGTAGATAATTTAATTTCATGCTTAACACCTTGATCTCCATCTCCTTATATAGTATTAGCCTTAGCCAATACCTTAGGTAAATCCCTTGGTAATGTCGTTAGTATTCTTTGATGAGATCAAATAATGGTTTCCACTTCAATTACTATGGGACAATACCATGGTAAAAACCCCTGGTATCTAGATGACCATGGTTCAGATTTTGTACATGACCTTCACTTACAAGACCTGCGTATGTACGTGACCCTTCTTCATAAGATACACATATACTTTCTCAAACTTCACTTTTATCATCCATATATCATTGAATATCCATTTTTCTATCCATATCATCTGCAACATCTATACCAGTCTTCATAAGTTCCAAAATCATCATGTTATCATAATGTTGACATCTTTATCAAGTAGGTTTCCATCAAGGACAACACATTAGACATAATGCCAACATTTTTTATTTTCATTAGTTCCATAATCATCATATTATAACTAGGTTGACATCAAGGACACATTTGACATGCAATTTTCCATCTAGGACAATACATTAGCCATAATGCCAACAGGGCCATGAACAAAACTATACAAGAATAATTACAAATGAAAATTCCATTCAAAACTAGTTCCTTACCTTGGAGAAGGATAAGTGAAAATCCTTGTGCTAATGTTGAATCTGAGTGACAATTTCACTCAATTGACATAAAAAAAATAGAGAGAAACCCTATTGGTAAAGGAAAGCAAAGCTAGGGTTTTAAGATTAGGGTTGTTAGCCAAAGAAATTACTTGCCACGAAGCCATGAGAAAGGAGGAAGAGGCCATAATTCCCTAGAAAGTTTGGCTGTCATGACCAAACCCCCAGAAAAAAGTCGTGATTTTCCCCTACGTAGAATACAAATATTAAGAATTAAATGTTTATATCTACACCTAGTTCATGCAAGAGAAAAAAAAATCACGTATAACTTAAGGAAAAACCATGTAATCGAGGGGAGGATAGGGTTGGTGTTAACTTGGCACAAAATCCTGCCTCTATTGGTAGAAATAGATAGTCCTCATTGAATACATTCAAAGAAAACCAATCCACTAAGGAAATCTTGCAAGTGCATGGACATACCTTCTAGTTTCCAAGTTTTCCCTCATTTTTGGAGAGATCTACTCTCCAACAAGTCACAATGCAAATGACATAATGCAGAGAAGGAGAAAAGAATAGATGATTACCCTGATGGTACCAGGTTTCATCCCTGTTGTTGACCAATTCAAAGTTGATCACCATCGTTTACAAGGGGATATCACATGGTTGGGTTTGGTCCAGCATACAAACTCCTACCACATGGACCAATAATCATAGAAGCAAGGTGACATGAGGGCACTTCCAATATTGAAATGATTTAATATGTTTCACATATGTATATAAGAACCCACAAGATAGAACCAAGGAAGTCAATGTAACGATGAATTATTGGGTGTGATGGTATAGTTATTATAAGGTCACCCCACTGGTTATATATGTCAAATATTAATGTAAGAAAAAAAACTAATAATTATACTTACACTATATGTGTGGCCTTATGTTAGGTCATTGACCTAGCATAGCCATGGCCCTGAGGCTAGCAAAGAGTGTCCTCAAATGAGTTCGAGCATTAAGGAGTAGGCGAGAATAGCTTAAAACATATCCAACTTGAATTTTTTATTTCAAGTGAGACTCGAGAATTGGGAAACATTACAATGTTTTTGATAGAAAAAAACAAAATAAATGTTGAAGATAATAATGAGATGTTTTATCTCTGTAGGTAAAATCAATGGTTTACCCTTTTATTGTTACAAGTAATGTACATATTAAGTTGAAAAAGAAAAACTACCATGTAATTGGAAATTATTATTAGGTGATTTGGGGAGATGTTAGAAATTTTCACAAATTTATTTCCACAATAATAATTGGGGAAAAGTGCAACTCACATTGACTTAGTTTATGAGGTTGTAAATTTATTTATTAACACTAACTTGTCATTGTCATAAGTCAATAAAATTTTTCCATAAAGATGATTGTTGGAAAGAAATAAAAATGTGGGACAATGAATCATTAATTCATTGAGCGTTTCACATATTAGTGTAGCTTTTCGATCAAATTCCATATACTTTTTGACAAAGAAGATGTGGGAAATTTAAAAAAATCACAAAAGGGGGGTTATATGGGTTGTAAAGTTAGTCAATGATAGTGAAGATGGTTGGAAAAGAACAAAAATGTGGGGTACTTGGAGTCTCAAAGTTATCGATTAACATAACATTGTAATATGTTGATCAAATTTCATATATCCTTTACAAATAATATGCTCAAAGATTAAAAAAAAGAAAAGAAAGGGTATATGGTCATAAAGCTAGTCGATAATAGTTGACTTATCAATATAACAAGCCTTGTATATTTTTTAAATTTCTTACAAAGAAAAGGGCTAAAATTAAATAATTATATAAAATTGTTGAAATTAAATAATTAGGTAAAACATGTGGTCTAGGTTTTTCACATTAATTTTTTATTATTATTAAAATCAATTTTTTTTAATTAAATTAATTTTATTAAAATAAAATACTTCATTGTTTATTTGTAATTTATAAGTGTACAAGCTAATATACGAAATGACCTTTTTCACCATAATCCAACAATACAATTTCAAACAAGTTTGTGATTTTTTGTTGTTTAAAATACATTTTTTATTGCATATATAGATTCAATACCATGAAAAACCTTATGGCGCCCGAATCTATAGATTAAACAAATTAAGCTCAAATTTTTAAAAATCTCTGTAATAATTTGGTTAAAATTAACTAGAAAAAAATCCCTGAAAAAGATCATTTCGTTAGGCTACACTATTTATAAGTGCTCTTATGTCTTATAATCAATTATAATCATTTCTTAATAATTTTTTATCTTTTTATAAATTTTAGTAATTAAATTATTGTTTTTCCCCTCTAAAAAAGGGATCCACTATACACAAACTCCATATTTAACTTGATTGGTTATTTTAAAATAAATTGTCATTATTATAATATATTTAAAAAATGTTAAAACTATAAATAAATTTTCCATATTCAAAATGATCATGATGAATAAAAAACATTTTGACTAAGATTATCTCAACTCCCTTGATCTCATGGACCTTGTCAAAATGAGTTAAAATAATTCAATGCTTTATTTACCATCCTAGATCCATCTTAACCGTAGCGTTAAAAATATCAACAAGAAATGCTAAAAATAACATTGTTATAAATAACATTTTAGGATATACTCCAACTCTATTGGAAATAGCAAACAATAGAAATGCTAAAAATAGCATTGTTATAAATAGCATTTCGGGATAGATTCCAATTTTAACTAGTCCCTGAATTAAAATCAAATTTGGTCTCAGTAGCTATTTGAAAAGTAATTAATTAATTCATCTTGAATTAATTATTTGGAGAAAATTAAACATGAAGTCTTTGTGAAGACATGCAACAGTTATCCCTTTGATTGAGGAAGTTATCCCTTAATTAAGGAGATAAGGATGAGTTGTATTTGAGTTGTAATTAGTTAGCTCAGCTAATTGAGTTAAGTCCAATTAAATTAGTTCCAAATAGTTGGAGGAACTAATTGTACATGGTATCAAAGCAAAGGTGATCAAAGCGGAGAACAGTATACAAAGAAGAAAATTCAAAGTAAAAAAAAATTGGGCCGCGAGATTTTAGAGAAGATCTGAAAATTTTTGTGAAAAAATTTCAGAATCAAATAGCAGATCTATATTCCTTGTGGAAAAATACCCAAATTCAAAAAAAATATCGTTCGAATCGGAGTTTAGATGAGGGAGATATCAATGATTTAAAATCAGCTCTTTTTCCAGAAAATTTCATGACGGCGAGAAATATGAAACAGATTGGTGTGCTAGCCAAGACCCTGGATGCACTTGAGGTACAGGATGAATGCAAAGCTTTGAGGAGCAAGGCAAAGATTAGATACTTGGTGGTTGAGAGGTAGATTAAATTAACTCTCTACATGCAACGCTAGAAGAAGTCTCAAACAATTGTGGAGGAGCCACAATTGGTGAAGTAGCTTCAGGAGGTTGTGGAGTAGCCACAACTAGAGAAGCTGAGAGGAGACCAAGTGGAGGCATCCACTCATGTAGAGATCTTCAGTAGGGGGAAATTTTGAGCCAAGTGGGAGAGGGATCACATGCATCCATACCTCCAGGTGTGAGGTGGGATGATGTGAAGTGATTGTCCCAAGAAGGATGAAATAGGGGTAGGATCCTTGAGGTACCCATCTTCTTTGACTGAACCTTGCTATGAGGATTAGCATGACTGGCTAAGTGGGTAGAGATAGATGTAGATGGAGTGGCAAAGGAAGCTTCAACATCAGAGGATGTTTCTATCCCAACAGGGAGGTCAGTTGGGAGATCAGTTACTTACTTCTCAGTAACTGAGTTGCAGTGTAGTAGTGGGTAGCATGATGCAACATGATGAGAGGAGATGCAGTGCGGGTGCAATGCTAGGAGATAGGACCAGCAACAGCGTGGATGCAGCAGGAGGAATCAGTGTGATTGATGCAGTCAGAGATCAAAGTGATAGAGGCTAGAGCAGTCAGATACTGAAGAGCACAAAGGTGCAGAGTTTTCAGTCAACAGATGCAATAGCAATCAGAGACTTTGATGACAAAGGCATCATTGTGATTCAGGTTGGATACTTTTTGTTTCTAGAGTTAATGGAGCAATAACACTTGAGAGAAGTGTTTCATGGAGAACATTCCAAAGGTTCAGGATGGGGTTCGAGTTGAATGCCTTTCTTATTGAGAGGGAGTGTTGAAAATAGAAACAAGAAATGATAAAAATAGAAATGCTAAAAATAGCATTGCTATAAATAGCATTTCAGAACATACTCCAACTTTGTTGGAAATAGAAAAAAATAGAATTGCTAAAAATAGCATTGCAATAAATAGTATTTCGGGATAGATTCCAATTTTAATTAGTCCATGAATTAAAATTGAGAATTAAAATTCGAATTTGGTCTCAGTAGCTATTTGAAAAATAATTAATTAATTCATCTTTAGTTAATTAGTTGGAGGAAATCAAACATCAAGTCTTTGTGAAGACATGCAACAGTTATCCCTTTGATTGAGAAAGTTATCCCTTAATTAAGGAGATAAGGATTAGTTGTATTTGAGTTGAAAGTAGTTAGCTCAGTTAACTGAGTTAAGTCCAGTTAAATTAGTTCCAAACAGTTGGAGGAACTAATTGTGAGTTCAGTTAGTTAATGTATGCATGCATGTAACTAGTGTACTTTAGATAACTGAATATTCTCTCATAAATAACTCATGCATGTCAGTTCAGTCAGAGACCCAGTTGAGATCAGAGGAAGGGAGAATGTACTATAATTTGGAGGAATTTTCCTATATAGGAAACTCATCCAGGCAGAACGAATGATCTCCTTCAGGATTGCACAGTTATTTCAGAGGTCAGTGTTGTGTGTGAGGTGAGAATCACAAAAGTTGCAGCTGGAGGACCCAGAAGAAACTGCGCAAAGAAATAGGAGGCTTGGAGGGAAAAGGAGAAGGTTTGTGAGAAGCCTTTGACTGTCTATGAGCAATAGAATGATTGTACTAAGAGTTGGATAGCTTGTGAGCTAAAGATTTGTGTAATCCGGACATATTTCCACTTGTATGATAATACAGAGATCGTGGTTTTTAGCTGAGGCTTTCCCAGAGTATTCTTTTGTGTTTCATGTGTATGATTTCTTCTTCTTTGTTATATGTGTTCTAATTGATCTTGCTCAAATTGGTTAAGCTTCCGCAAAGTTTGATAGTAGAAGTAGATCGAGTATTTTTCTTTAGTATGTTGTATTATCTGTTTGATCTACAGTGAAATTTCTACATGGTATCAGAGCTAGCTGATCTATAGAGAAATTTCTACACGTATATCTATCAAGTGCCGAGAGAGATCAAATCTCTCGAGGTGCATTCGTTTCCTTAAATTTTGCACTAAAAAAAGAGGTTTTAGCCTCGAGAGATTTGATCCCTCTCAGTGCTTGATATGTCTAAGGTTAAGATGGATTTAGATTAGTTTCAACCGTGCTTGATCACACATTTTTTTTTAACATCTAACTATTATAATAATTTTAAATATATTAAATATGTCTTAGATTAACCCATTGGTTATCAAACATGATTATCTTCCTGATTCAAAGGTCTTGTTTGAGCCATGTTTGGATCCCAGTTTTTATCGCGGGATGTGGTGGGGGGGGGGGGAAGATTTCCCCATCACTACTACTGTAGTGGGGTCTAGGGTGGGTAGTAGCATGCGAGGGAGCTACCCTTGGTGCGGCTTCGAGGGAAACATTCCTGTAAGAATTTTTTAAGAAAATTACTTTGTAAAATATTGTAATTTCATAGTTAATATGGACCATTCATTAGGTGGAATATCTGATAGGATAAGTTGTGTTAATTTATATTTTTATTTTGGCCCTAAACGGTAACCCTCAGTTTATATGAGGGAATTTTATTACTGGTATCTATTATTCTGTGATAAAAAAGAGACGAGATTGTGTGAGAGTGAAGAGGAAGTTACAACGCATGTGTTGTAGGTTGTATTGCTTTAGTTTGTTGGATAATATAAAAGGAGGGACTAGTTGTTTCTTTATGGATGTGCTGAGATTAGGTGAACCACGTATATCTATGTTTCTCTTGTTTTATGCTTTTATGTGTTTTCAATATTTTCATTCCATTCCTAGAATATTTAATTTCTAATAACTAGTATCAAAGACAAAAGGTCTATTTGGCTAATAAAATCAGAGGAAAGAAGGGTTTCTAGTTTGAGTGGGAGTAATGGAGAGAGATGATAGTTTTAGGGTTGAGAAAGTCAATGGCCAAAACTAACATCTTTGGAAGATGAAAATGAAGGAATATCTGTATCAGAAATATCTTTACCTACCATTGATGGAAAATCAAATAATTCAACAAGTATGATATCCGAAGAATGGGAGATTCTCTATAGAAAGGCACTAGGAACAATGCAGTTGTGCTTGGAAGCATCATTGACCTTCAACATTTCAAAGGAAATGATAATAGAAGGTATAATGAAGGCATTGGCCAAACTATATGAAAAAACCTTAGCCTAAAACAAGGTATTCCTTGTAAAGTGTTTATTAATATGAATATGTTAGAAGGTGGATATGTTTTTGATCATTTAAATGAATTTAACACAGTTACCAATCAGTTAAGTTTTGTAGGGGTAAATTTTGATGATGAAGTTATGGCTCCATTGTTTTTTTCCACATTTATAGAATGTTGGAATGGCTTAGTCATGGCCCTCATTGAGTTCTATATCTAGTTCTAGTACTTTAAAGTTTGATGATGTTGTTGGCGTTATCCGTAGCAAGGAAATGTGATGGAAAAGCTCAAGTGGGACATCATGTAATGCTTTGTTTGCAGAGATTAGGGAAAGAAAACTAGAGAGAGGAAAGAGCTTAGGATATCATAATAATTCAAGGAAAGGTAGATCCAAATCCATATCAGGGATAGTGTGTTGGAAAAATGGGAAGAAAGGACACTTGAAGAAAGATTGTAAGTCTCAGAAGGGAAAATAAGGAGATGGAAAAAAATAGAACAATAAGGAAGTGTATGTAACAAGTGTTGTGCTCCAATTTTATTTAATTCTTTCATTATAAAATATTACTTATGCCTAAGTGATAGATTCAGGGGCTTCATTCCATGTCACACCCCATAGGAAACATTTTCATGAATATGTTTAAGGAGATATTGGACAGGCTTGTTTGGGTGATGATAAAACCTATAAAATTATTGGAATGGGTAAGGTACTTATCAAACAATAGAATGGAGCCAATGGTTTTTAGAGGAGGTAATACATGTTATATATCTAAATAAAAATCTAATTTCAATAGGGTAGTTGGGAAGTAAAGGTTGTGTAACTACATTTATAGAAAAAATATAGATGGTTACTAAAGCAACCTTGGTAATAGAAAAGGATGGGAGGTTGGTGCATTGTACTTATGCCATAGTATTTATGATTCTCCTAATGCTTTAACCTCCATAGGAGAGGATATGACAATGTGGCATCATAGGCTTGGCAACATGAGTGAGAAGGGGATGCAAATTCTTCACTCAACAAATTTTTTGTTGGGATTGAAGCATGTTGATTTGGATTTCTTTGAGAATTTTGTTTATGGAAAATAGAAGAGATTCAGATTCCTTAGAGATGGGAAAGAAAAGAAGAGTTAACAAATAGTGCTTGTGGATACAAATGTATGGGGATTGACACACGTATCATCTCTTGGTGGCTCTCATTATTATTTTATTTTTGTTTATGATGCAACTAGAAAATATTTTATTTTTTGTATTCGAAACAAATTTTATGTCTTTGATATTTTTAAGAACTAGAAAGATTTAGTTAAAAATGAGAGAGGAAAGAAGTTAAAGTGTCTTAAATCAAATAATGGAGGTTAAAATTGCAACAAGGAGTTTCACAACTATTTTTCATATGATGGAATTCATAGAGAGAATACAATTCACGAAACTCCACAAGAAGATGGTGTGTCAAAATGGATGAATAATACTATGGAGCATGCAAGGTGTATGAAATTGCATGCAAGGTTTCCCTTACAATTTTGGGTAGATGTTGTAGATACCATTATTTATATAATAAGTAGAGGGCCTACAAGTTCCTTGGATGGTGGTATTCCAAAGGAGGCCCGGATAAGTAATAAAGTAAACTACACATTTATAAAGACCTTCAGTTGTGAATCATTTGTCCACATTAAAAAGAAAATAAAACAAAGATTGAGGAAAAAGAAGTGTACTTTTATTTGGTATGGTGTTAATTATTTTTTTTATCACTTATATAGTTATGAAAAAGATAAAATCATTAGTAGTAGATGTAACAATCCCTGTTTGATTCTCTATCTAAATAAAATAAATCCAAGGTCATGGGACATGTATTCCAAGTTAAATGGAGGGAAAAACATTATAGTGGACATTGCTTGTGGTTTATTAATGGACATGGAAATTTGCAAGGGAATTGGCAAAGGATAAGAGGCAATAAATGACAATTTAATTAACGAAATAAAGGAAAATAAGAGAAAAAGGAGATGAAGAGACACAAATATGCATGCAAGGGAAATTAGAGAGAAATTAGAGAAAAATGAAGGAAAAGGAAAAAGGAGCGAAAGATACTATACATCAATGACAAAAGGCATCAAAGAAATAGTTCACAACTCCTGGTTTAGCTTTTTTCAGTTTATTTTTCGCTCTCTTCTTTCATACTCTTACACTATTGTACACTTAGAGAAGTCTCGGAGCATCCTAGCATTCACTTGGACTTGGAGAGAAGAAAGAAAAGGACAAGAAAAGGAATTGTGATAAGTAGAGAAAAGGTTGGGTTAGTAGCTATAGTTATAGTTCATTGCAATAACAGGTTGCATGTTTGATTTCCTTGTTGAGATTTGGATGCATGGTACATGCATGTGGTTCTTTGGTTATTTCATTGCCATCAACATGTGATTTTCCTAGATTGACAATGTTTTCATCCTTGCCTTGTCATTTCCTAGATAGCTATTATATAGTGGGTTCTCTATTTTTATTAAACTTTGGATGGGTGGTAGGATTAGATCCCAGTTGAGGTGGTCTCAAGAAAATTCCCAAGGGTCTAGGGTGGAGATGGGATTTCTCTTGGAACTCTTGAAAGATGGGTGGAGATAGGAAAATTCCTCCAGATTTCGTGAAGGAATTTAGAGGAATCCAAGCTTATTTGGATGTTAGTGATTTCTACACCAATTTAGGTGAAATCACTGTGGTTGAGAGTTCAGGTGGTTTGGCCTCTGGAAGCCCTAGTTGGTTTTATTTTGTGTTAACCATATGGTCCCACATTCATACTTGGAACATGGCATGGGAGTGATTGGATGAAATAGATATTTGGTTCAGCCCAATCTCTAGTCAGGTGGTACGTGGAAGTCCTTGACTTGGTCGGATTTTGCATATGTTAATATAGGTTATTTTCTTATTGTGATTTATGAGAACTTATACTAGTTACTATGTTGATGTTATGGTTGGTTGTTCATGGATTCTATGTTGGTTATATTCTAGTTATATGCATGGTTATATGATGTTATCTTGCTATGGATCTTCTTAATGATCGATAATTTAGTGAATCATTGATGAATGTATAGGAAAACAAGTGTTGTTGTATCTACCTTGACAGGGAATTAGACCTTATTGATTATTTTCTGTCGAAGTTTAGAATTTTATGATTAGATATGCATTCATGACTTGTAGCTTCTATGATTACCATATGTTTGACGAAACGTGTATCATTTATTAGGCATGTCTTTGACATGATCTAGCCCTATTATTAATTGTTTATACTTGTTGTCATCTTATCCTTGATTCTAGAGAGTTATGGGCAAATCTAGGTAGTGGCCTATAGGCCAGCCATGAAAAAGTGGCACATATGTCACGACCATTGGAAGAGAACAGGGAAATTTCGGTCATAACAACATGGAGGCAGGTTTATGTGTGTGGTCGGAGCCCTTCAACTGCATTCGCAGTGTGTCATGCATGTGGTTGGGGTGAAAATAAGTTCCATCTCAGAGAATAATCACCAGGGGTGGTTGTCAAACTCCTGAGTGATCGGGTGTCCCTTATGGGTGGTAGTAAGAGTTCTCATTAGTAGGCCCCACTTCCATTATTGGAACTTGGAGTTCAAGTCATGTCATAGTAACTCTCAGCCTGTATTTTCCCTAGAGAGCTTGTAAAATTGGGTAAATGTGGGAGGAAGTGTTACAAATTGGTACCATAGCAGTTTTGTTCCCTCGAACCTTTCCTCTGATACTCGTTACAGGGCAGTACCAGAGAAAGGTTGCAACACTGGACCTCGGGGTACATGTATATGGTTATGGTTATCATGTGTATAGTTATTGCTGCAGTTTGTATTATTCTTATTTATGCATTATCATGTTGATATGTATTTATATGTATATATATCATGCTAATCTAGACTAAATTGTGCAAATGTGATAGCCACCCTTCAGATGCATTGAGGTGTGATTTTGAATATGTCTTTTATTTGGTTTATCTAACAGAGTATGTTTGTAGGAAATAAAAAATTAGAGATGAAGAGCAGAGTAGTGGACTACAATTCACATGATTCCCCTTATAGGCCTAATGTGAAATAAATGGAATGGGAAAAGTCAGTTGAGTATCAAGGATAATATTATTCTCCTAATTTATCAAATACATCCAGGAGTCTATGGACAAAGATTAGAAGTTACAAGGAAGAAAGTAATAGGTTGACTAGGGCTTCAGAAAGACTTACAAAGGGTTAGGAAAAGCAAGCAAAAGTCAATGTAGTGATTCTTCAAAGAATTTTAGATTTGCAAAAAAAAAGATAGTTGGGAAACAACCATGGAGATAGATATGAGGAGAAGACCAATGGGGCATATGGTAGAAAATATTAGAGGAGATACATGGTGGATAGAGATGATGCAATTATAGGTGGATGATCTTTGGATACACCTGATAGGCAGACTAGCACTCATGTATTTTATTCTAGCTCTGGTTCTGAGAGGCATCATTGTCATTATCACCAGCATCCTTATATGGGAAGGGAGATGGGGTACTTTCTATATGAGTTCAAGAAATCCAAATTCCTACTTTCGATGGGGAAGTGAAGAATTAGAAGATGCAAAAACATGGATTCTTAGGATGAAGAAATTTAGATTGAATGATTATTTAGGGAACATGAAAGCCAAGATAACTATCTTCAGTCTCAAGGGAAAAGAAAATACCTAGTGGGAATATGTTAAGCGTGTCAGAGGCATTCGGGGAGAGGACCTGAGTTGGAATTAGTTTAAAACAATATTTAGGAAATGGTACTTTTTCTAAGAGATATTATGATGGGAAGGCCAAGTAATTTTATGAGCTTAAGATGGGTTCCATGATAGATGAAGAGTACACGACCAAGTTTCTGGAGTTGTTAAGGTATGTTCCCTACTTCAAGGATGAGATTAGAAAGGTCCAAAGGTTCATCAATGGACTACCTTTAGCATTTAAAGATCAGATTGAGTATAATGAGTCACAATCATTGGAGGAAGTCATCAGGAAGCTGAAGCATTGTTATGAGGAGTCTAAGTGCAAGCCCGAGTTCAAGTGTGACAGGAAAGGTAATGAGAATACTAAATGAAAATGGCCTAAGAATCGAGGAATATATCAGGATGCAGGTGCGAAGACGAAAGTGGGACCTCATAAGAATTTAAATGTAGCTAAGAGAGTATATGGGTCTTGACCTGAGGAGAAACACTATAAAGGAGAGGGAAAGAATCCTTTCAGGTGTTGGACTTGTGGTGGAGAGCATTGCAAGAAATATTTTCCATCACATTAGGGTGGTAGTCTTCATAGTTACAGTACTCAGGAGGCAGAAAGAGTTGGAGATGTAGGCCAGAGTATTCCCTAGATTTATGTAATGGTGGATAATAAGAAAAAAGATCATCAAGCATCTATTATCAAAATGGAAGGTAAGATTTGTGATTAAGTTGTTCATATTATGATTGATCCTAGATCATATTATAGTTATATCAGTCCTAACCGCGTGGATAAGTGTTTCTTGAATAAAGAAGTGCATGAAAAATATTGGTTGGTGAAGTTGGCTATAAGAACTAAGAGAAGATTTCATCGTTATGTGAGATCCGGTGCTTTTGATTTGAATGGTATGCGTACATCAACGCATTTAAATGTGCTTACTTTAAGATCATATAGTGTACTTTTGGGCATGGATTATTTATTCATTCACAAGACCAAGGTATACTATTATGAAAAGGCCATTGAGTGCCTGAATAAGGATGGGGAAAGGATAATCTTTCAAGGGAAGAAGATTCCTATATCAGTGAGAAAGGTTACATTTATGTATGAAAGCGCAATCATAGGAAGGAATGTGTATTTTTTGCAGTTCATAACTCTAATGGCAAAGGGAAAGAGGATGAGGATGGTAAAGTCTTGAAAACGTATCTTGTTTTGCATTAGTTCTAGGATGTGTTTCCTACAAAGATTTTAGATTTTCCTCCTCATAGAAAGGTGGACCTTTCTATTGAGATGATGATGGGAGCAACACCAAAATATAAGGAATCATATAGGATGAGAACTCTTGAGTTGGTGGAATTGAATTTCCATCTTAAAGGGATGCTTGATAAGGGATACATTAAGCCAAGTGTATTTTCTTGAGGGGCACCAATGTTGTTTGTAAAGAAGAAGGATGGTAATCTTAGATTGAGCATCGATTGTAGGAAGCCAAGTAAGGTGACTATCAAGAACAACTAACCATTGTCACAGATTGATGACTTGTTTGGTCAACTGAGGGGAGGTGCAATGTTTTCGGGGATTGATCTGAGATTAGGATATCATCAGGTACACATCAAAGAGGAAGACATCTACAAGACTGCATTTTGAACAAGGTATGGACATTATGAGTTTGTGGTGGTTATTTTTTGTCTTACTAATTATTCAACCACCTTGATGTGTTTAATGAATAGTGTGATACATCCTTACCTAGATAAGTTTGTGATAGTCTTTGTTGATGATATATTGGTATATTCAAAGAATGAGGAAGAACATGCAAATCACCTAATAATAGTGGTGATATTGTTAAGAGAGCATTAGTTGTATGCTAAGCTCAGTAAGTGAATTTTATTTCAGACTCAGATTCATTACTTGGGACATGTTGTTTCCAAGGAAGGGATAACAATGGAGCCAAAAAATATTAAATATATCTTGGAGTGACCAACTCCTAGGAATGTGCATGAGGTCAGATCATTCATGGGACTAATAGGTTATGACAAGAGGTTCATTAGGACTTCTCGAAGATTGGCTATCGTATGACATATTTGTAGAGAAAAGGAAAGAAGTTTGAATGGACTTAAGAGTGTGCAACGAGTTTTGATCAGCTGAATCATTTGATTACAAATGCTCCTATTTTGAAGATTACGGATCCTAATAAGGAGTTTTTGGTTTGTACAAATTCTTGTAACGAAGGACTTGGTGGAGTCCTAATGCAAGAAGGATAGGTGGTTTGTTATGAATCAAGGAAGTTGAATGAGCATGAGAAGAAATATGTGACTCATGATCTTGAGTTGGAAGCCATCAATCATGCATTGAAGGTGTGGAGACATTATATCCTTGGCAAGAGGTTTGTTTTGAGGAGTGATCACAATGGATTGAGGTATATGTTTGGCCGACCCAATATGAATGCTAGGAAAGCTAGATGGTTGGCTACCCTCTGTGAGTTTGACTTTGAAATTAGGTAATTAAGGGAAAGAAGAATAGGGTTGCAAATGCTCTAAGTAGGGGAGTGCAGGTGAACCATACTTCAGTTCAATCTCTTATGCGATAAATTTGTAGGAGAAGATCCTGCATGCAGGGCAGAATGATGAGAAGTAACAGCAGCTAAAGCAGAGGTTGCAACAACAAGGTGAAGGTGGTAGGAATGAGGAGTATAACCTCATAGTAAATGGCTTGGTTATATTTAAGAACAAGATCTATGTGCCTAATAGTGGTGAGTTGAAGAGGATTATCTTGATAGAGTTTCATGCCAAGTCATATTCAGGCCACCCAAGATACCAAAATACTTTAACAATTGTTAAGAATTTCTACTATTCACCAAATTTGAAGTAAGAAGTGGTTGAGTTTGCTGCAAGATGCTAAGATTGTCAACAGGTGAAAAAAAAGTACAATCATCTAACTAGTCTATTTCAGCTTATTCTAATTCCATAGCAATGGAAATGGGAGGTCATTTCCATGGATTTCATTACAAGATTTTTGAGGACATCGAAAAAACATGATTCCATCATAGTTGTGGTTGATAGGTTGATAAAGGTAGATCATTGTAGTGAAGTTTACTAATTCATCTAGTGAGGTAGCTTAGATATTCATGAGGGAGATAGTGAGGTTGCATGGAGCTCCAAAGAATATTCCACCAGATAGAGATGTTAAGTTCACTTCCAAGTTTTGGGAGGATTTGTTTGTAGGCTTACGGAAAGCGTAGCCTTTATTATATCTTATCATCCACAGATAGATGGATAGAAAAAGAGGGTTAACAAGATCCTTAAGGATATGTTGAGGGTGTATTTCATGCATCAGTAGAGGAGGTGGGAGGAGTATATTCCACTGGTGGAGTTTGCTTATAATAATGGCTATCATGAATCCTTGAAGATGAGTCATTTTGAGGATTTATATGAGTAGAGTTGTATTACTCCTATAAGCTGGAGTGATCCAGTTAACATGGCATTGATTGGACCACATATGTAGGATGAGATGGAGCAGGAGATGCAAGTTATCAAAAGGAATTTAAATGAAACAAATGATAGACAGAAGAGTTATGAAGATCATCATAAAGCGTTCAAGGAGTTTCAGGTTGGGGAGCATGTTTACTTGTGCATAAAGTCCAAGAGGAGCTCCTTGAGGATTGGGTCATGTGCCAAGCCGACACCTTAGTATTGTGGGCCTTTTGAGATCCTAGAGAGGATTCGATGAGCAGACTACAGAATTGCATTGTCACAAACAATGAAAGCCCATGGTGTTTTCCATGTTTCATTGCTTAAGAGATATGTGTAGGATGTTGAATGTGTGATTGATAGGTGTGTATTGCAATTGGAGCCAGAGGGAGAGTTCCAAACAAAGCCACAATACATATTGCAGTGGAAATAGCCATGCTTTGAATTAGAGCAATAGAGCAGGTCAAAGTTTAGTTCAAGCACATTAGGCTTGATGAAGCTACATGGGAGATGGTTGATCAGATCCGAACATTATAACCTTCTTTATTTGTGAGTTGAAGAAAATGAGTTTTTGATCTCTCTCTCTCTCTCTCTCTCTCTCTCTCTCTCTCTCTCTCTC
>APFE030208084.1:0-10129 GCA_000404065.3 Pinus taeda
CCCCCGGATTCCCCAAAAACGGTCGTTTAGGGCCTCAAAACGGCTCCGGAAGTTCAGGACCCGAAAAACTGCTAAAAATAGTAAGTTGTGCTACAATAAGGAAACTGAAAATGCTGAAAGAGACAATTGTGGGGGTCCAAATGGGATAGGTGGGTGGCCACCAACATCCACCTGGATCACTTATATATGTAATCATTATATGATCAATAAAATTTTAGTGAGATTTGTATTTGGTGTGTAACTATGCTTTTCTATCTCTAGTCTTTTAAGTATTTATGCATTCCAGAAGAAGACGATGAATCATCATAAATTATTCTTACAGCTTCACTGAAAACCAAATGCGAATGTGAATATTGTAGTCAACACCAAAAATTCCATTCCATGCATTTCTGATGAAAATGGAACAACTATGGCACTCATCACTTCCACAAAAGTTCCAACAATAGTTGTGCTCACATAGAGCACACAACTACCCCTTGTGTTCATGAATCATAACATGAAAAAGGTTGTAATCAAGGGAACCATCCATATGCCTATATATCTTGGTCATGCCAAGATTTAGTACTTTCTCAACATCTAACATTTCTAGTTCAGAAAAGAAAATATCGTTCTAGTAAGAAAATATAAAAATCCCTAAAAAAACAAAATCATAGTAGATATGCCAAAAAAAAAGCATGTATATAGATGAGTATACTAGACAATAATCGGGAAGTCCTAATGCAATACATAAAAAAATCGAAATGACAATAAAAGAGATACTAATATTGGCATCTTGGAGTATCAAAGGGATTCAATAATTTTCCCTAAGTTTTTCATATATGCTAGTCCCACGGTACCTACATAGAAATATACTAAATAGGGTGTCATGCTCCTTTCCTAGTAATAAAATTGATATCAACTCGAACATTTGACTTTTAATATAATTGAAATTATGTACAGTCTATAGTGGTTTTTCTATATCCAGGCTTTCTATACAGATTTTGTTCTCTTAAGTTTCAATGGAACCCATGGCACATCTTACATTGAAGGTGGGATTGTGCTGCTTTTGACATGAAATGTACGCATTTACCTTCACTTCATTCCTTAAACTGTTTAAGGAAACCATATATATATATGAGAGCCGTGAAGGGGAGAGTAAGTAAGAAAACATAAAATCATTCAAGTTGGCGCTTCCCATTGGGAAAGAACTAAAAGACTATCAAATAAACAACAATGGCAAGAGAAATCAGAATGCATAGAACCATGGATTTCTTATCTTTGCCATCTTCTATGGCTGCCATTTTTAATTATGACACATAGAGTATTACCGTTGAAATTACACCCAATACAACAGAGACTATACAATTTAAAAATAATTATAGAGAAGAATCTCTTGAGTCCATAATGAAAAACAAATGTATAAAAATGATAGTTAGCCCTGCCTAACTTGTACTTAAACCAAAATCCATTCCTCTCGCAATTAGAAAATTTTCAATCTCATGATGTTGAACCAACATATGTTATTCCTATCTATAAGCCACAATATATATACCTTCTTTCTCCAAACATAACAAAAATTAAATGTTATAAAGACTAATACCCAACAAACTATAACAAAATATTTAAAATAATACAACCATAAATATATACTAAATTTATTCCATAGCCATATGGCTACTATAATTAGTTCCACAAAAATTCTCACGTATATTTCAAATAAATTTAATATATATTATAAATATATATTATTTCAAATAATCTATATGTTATTCCCTATATATATATAAATATTCTTTCAATTACTATGTTAATCCTATTTATAACCACAAATATATCTTCTTTGTCCAAACATAACAACATTAATCTTATAAAAGCTACCCACAACATAACAAAATATTTAAATCCGAAGGCCCCCTCCAAAAAATTGGCTGAGGCAGGTGCGGGGCGCGGCTGATCAGGCGCGATTTGTTCCGAATCTATTCTAATATCATAGCCATGTGGCTACGTATAAATTATATCATACGATAATTTCTAACATGAACTAAGTAATATATATATATATAGATATATATATATATAATATAGATCATTTCAATTATCTAATTCTGATTGGAAGAAACATCTAATATCTTCAACTTCTACAGTTTACAGGAATTCCATTATACACTTTATAAAAATCCATCCCCAAATTGTTGGAAATAATCCCAACTAGCTAATTTAATGAACACGATCAGGCTATTCCCGGAATACAAAATAAATCGCGTACCATATTTTCCTTGAGGCTAAAAAGCCATATGTAACTAGTTTTAATCCATGATTTTTTCGCAGGAAATCAATAATAGACTGTCAACATTTGCAAATTAAAATTACTAAAAATATATGCTTGGAGTTGGGTAGTCATTAATGGAGTTTTATAATGTGATTTTTTGGAGATTCTTGTGACAGAATCCGGCTGAAGAAATTGAGGTTAAATTTTGATTTGTTGCAGTTAAAATGGTTTTTTAACTGCATATTTGGATTCAGCACCCTGAAAAATCCCTGGGACGCTTTAATTGTGCAGAAACTAGCTATCAAACTTGGGATTCCAATAAATTGCTGCAAAATTTTTACCTAAAAAACCCATCTGAAAAACTTCCAAAAAATCCCATTATAAACAACTGCGTCATTAATATATAGTTATGTAAGTTGAGCAACTCTTTTATAAATAGTTTAATCGGTTTTCTGCACGCAATATATAAAATTCAATGTATATTTTAATATAAATACATAAGTCATATGTCTTTTCATGTGTTTGGAGTTTTTCACGGTGCGTAAAAGGAAAAGTTTACTGCGTGTGTGAAAGAACAAAGTCGCGTAGATCTCTGTAAATCTTCTTACTATGGGTGATAGAAGCGGTAGCCTCCATCTCTTATTTTGTAAAGGTTATTTATTCTCATGAAAATAGAAAATCCAAATATATTTCTTTGCACACTTCATTCATGAATTTAGTTTTTATTTGTTCTAAGCAATACTCTATTTTTGTATGTGTGTTACTTGACCCATTTTACTTGGTTTTATCCTCGTCTTCGTTCGTACCATAGCAGGTTTATAGAACATGGTTTATTAAGGTAGGTTGTTATAGTTGGACCAAGGAGCCAAGTTTATTAGTGGGAGTTATGGTTTTCTAGTGTTATGGTAGCTTTAAGTATAAGTTTGACAAATTCACATTTTTTTAGTTTAGTAAGAATAACTATGATTATTAGAAAATCACAATGAAAGAATTATCTTGTTCTCAAGATATATGGTATTTTGTAGAGAATGAGTTTCAAGAACTAGCTAATGCAATAACATATAATGCATTGACACGAGTAGAGAAAGATTTGTTGAAAGATTTGTTGAGAGATAGTTGGAAAAAGAACTCCAAAGCCCTATTCTACATATTTCAAGTAGTGCGTGAGAGTATTTTTCCAAGGATTGCAGTGGAAACTAAGTCAAAGCAAGCATGGGACATTCTCTAGACAATGTGGCATGGAAAAAGTAAAGACAAAAAGGTTGCAAATGTTGTAAAGGGATTTTGAAATGATTTATATGAAGGAGTTTAAGGAAATAGACACATTTTTTACAACTCAAAGACACCTAAAGAAAGGAGAGTGGTTGAAAATATTCTAAGAACATTACTAGAAAGGTTTGATTATATTGTTGTGGCCATAGAGGAGATAAAGGATCTCTCACAATTCTCACTAGATGAGCTCCAAGCCGCACTCATTTTCATGATCATAGGTTGTACAACTCAACAAATCCTTCATTGGAACATGATTTCAAGACATAAGCCTCAGTTAGTGAAGGTAGAGGTAGTAGAGGAATTCCACATAGAAGTGGAAAAAGTAGTTCTTCAATCTCAAGTGGAAGAGTTTACACTCAAAATCCAAGTCAAAATTCAATCTAAAATCAAACACAAGATTAAAGGTATGATAAGTCTCAAGTTTAATGTCATTATTGCACGAAGAATGGGTATTATCCAAGTGAATGTAGAAAGAAACAATATGATCTTAGTAAACCAAAAACAAATTTTACAAAGGAAAATAAGAACAAAGATGGTATTTTCTTAGCTTGTAATGTAGCACAAGAGAAGCAAAAGGATGTATGGTTTTTAGACTCAAGCTGTAACAGTCACGTGACAAGGAACATATAACTTTTTTCTAATTTGGATGACAATGTAAAATATGAAGTCACGTTAAGAACTAATAACAAAGTGTCAATCATGGGTAAAGGAAATGTCAATATTCTAACCAAGAATGGGGAGAAGAAATATATTTCATATGTGTATTTTGTTCATGGATTAAAAGAAAAATCTGATAAGTACTAGACAACTTATGCAAAAAGGGGTACAAAGTCTTTTTCAAAAATGGAGAATTCACAATCATAGATAAATTTCCAAGCAAGGAGCTCTTTGAAAAATTCTAAATGACAAGCAACAAAATGTTTCTGCTAATGTTAAAATAGATTTGAAGGTAGAGATTGCTCAAGAGAAACTCTCAGTGAAACCATAAGAAGATCAAAGAAAAATTGCAGTAGTCACACAAACATCCTTTCAGGCAGAGAAGAAAGATGAAAATTGGCTATGGAATTTAAGATCTTGGCATCTTAACTTTGTAGATCTAAACTTACTACAAGAGGAAATGCATAATAAATGGTTTTCCACTTATAGGAAAACCAAACATCTTATGTGAATGATGCATATTGGGAATACAACATAGGAAATCAGTTCTAGCAAGAGAGTCAATAAGGGCAAAGGAATTATTGGAGATCGTCCATTCATATTTGTGTGGACCACTGCATACACCATCAATTGGAGGAAGTTAGTAATTTATTGACATTAATAGATGACTACACAAGAAAGAAATGGGTTTACTTTCCAATACATGAAAATGAAGTGTTTGAGCACTTTCGTCAATTCAAGGCTCTTGTTAAAAAACAAAGTGGGCACTACATCAAAGTTCGAGAACAAATAGAGGCATTGAATAAATTTCAAATGACTTCCTACGTTCTTGCAAGGAGCATGCAATTCACAAACAATTCACAACAAGGTGCACACCTCAACAAAATAGTGTTACTGAAAGGAAAAATATAACAATTATGGAAATGGAAGGAGTATGCTAATGACAAAGAATTTTCCAGATGAATATTGGGATGAAGTTGTTGCATGTGCAACTTACATTTTAAATAGATGTCCAACCAAAAGTGTAAATAACATGATTCTTGAAGAAACATGGAGTGTATTAAAACATAGTGTTTCTCACATGAAAGTGTTTTGATGTGTGGCATATGCATATGTGCTAGTTGTGTTAAGAAAGAAATTAGACACCAAGGGTGAGGAATGCATATTTTTTTGTTATAGTGATGAATTCAAGGAATATAAGCTATACAATCCAATAACCAAAAAGGTCATAATGAACAAGGATGTACAATTCATAGAAGAGGAAGCATGGGATGAAAGTTTGGAGAAGACAATTAATGTAGCAACAATTCTACCACAAGAAGATAAAAAGGAATTAACAACAAGAAGTAATTATTTAATGGTGACTCCTCCTACACCTATTCAATCTCATCAGAGTAGTCCTCAAGCGAAGCCTTCAACAAGCAATAGGAAAGCCTCATGAACTCAAGAAAATACTCCTCCAAGTGCACAATAAACATCATTAACAATAAGAATTCTTGATGCAGGGACAACAAATCCAAGTTCAAATTCAAGTGAAACATCAAATCAAACTTTGGAAAGCTTGAGAAAACAAAAATTCATGAGTTTGATAGATGTTTATGAGTTGTAACACCCCCTCATCCCAAGTCTACCCAAGCAACTGACCAGCTAGGGTAAACATGCGATGAGAGAGGCCACTATAATGGCCTAAACCTCCTTGGTGACATTAAGGAAATGGAATCAACAAAACACCTTAAACAAACCTATCCACATCAACAACAACACCCTCAGGAGACATTTCAGCCACTCAGACATCCTGTCCTTGAGTCCCACTAATGTTTTAAGCCTTTTAACCCCTATTCACTCTCATGATATAGGCATGACAACATCTAGAAGCCAAATTTGCTCTCACAGGCCTATGTGCCAGCATCTCTGGACTCTTTTCAGTAGACATGTGTCAGCGTCCCCAAGGTTTGAGCCACTCTTCTAGCCAAAAATCCTAGCCTCTACCAAGAAATTGTTAGAACCTCCAAAATCAATCAAAGACATGATTACAATATAGACAAAGAAAAATTCAACCTCAAGACTAGGCCTGAGTATCACCAATTGGGACTAACATTCTGTCAAACACTTGGCATCAATGCAATCTATAGGTCTAGGATACACTACAGACCATGAATGACTGAAATAAGTTATGAAACATAACCATGAGGATCACCACCCTTCTCCATTGAACTTTTATAACATCAATTAGGCCTTGCATCCATCTATTTAACAATTACAAGTAAATACATGAAATAACCATGACATGAACCAATCATATAACCATGCTTCAATCAAGCATAAAACAATGTAAATATCATAGATATGACAGCCATTAAATTAGCATATAAACAAGTGCAAAAGTAAGAGAACTTAGATTTTATTAATCATAGGCAAATCCAACCAGGTTTAGGACTTCCACGTACCACTCAACCGTAGACATGGTTGAAGAAAATATCTCTCTCAGTCAATCACCATCATGCCATAATCGAAGCATGAATGTGGGATCTCATAGAAAAATGAATCCAAAAACAACCAAGGGAATCCATAGGTTAAACTACCTCCACCCTCATCAAACCATGATCACACCAAAACTGGTGCTCCGATCACAATCAAACAGAACTTGGAATGCTATCCAAAGTCCATCACTATCCTTAGGGAATTTTCCATATCCTTGTCTCTTAGGGTTTACCGCAATCTAATCCCATATCACTAGGCCCTAAACCGAGACTAGTCTCTCAAGATTTACTGTAGTCCAAACCTCGATCACTAGGCTCTAAACCGAGACTTCTCCCTCAGGATTTACCTTGTATCCCGCCATAACCGGTCAAGGGATTCCTAGGCCTTTGGGAATGAAACTTGGGGCCACCTTCACCCTAGATTCCGATATCCATCCAGCAAACCAAAGCTCAAAAACAAAAATAAACATCCCAACACCATGGCATCCGAAAAAGGCAAGGCTAGGTTGAAAGCCATTGTCATAACCAAGCAAAACCATGCCACTAAAGCAATAGAAACATACACCAACATGAAAATCCATGCATGTCCAAACCAGCTAGGAAATCAAACAGCAAGAGGCTACCTGCAAGTATTCATGTTGAAATTGTTTGATCCTAGTTTTCCTTCTTATCCTTTGTCTTTCTTTTCCTTCCTTGCTCCAAGCTAGAGTGCCACAAGAAACTCTAAGTGACCAGGAGTGTGTGTCTGAGAGAGAGAGAAAGAGAGAGTAATGAGAGAGTTCCAAAATTGAATTGATAGAAAATTACCAACTGATCCTCAGAAACCTTTTTATGAATGAGGCCTCTATTTTCTTTATTTTCCATTACTTTCTTTCATTATCCTCCTCACATGCAACTTTTGACCTTTCACCTTACTTTTCTCCTAATTTCCTTTATTTTCATAAATAAATGTGCTAAAAATTCCTTTTAATTCTTTTGCCTTAGCCTTTGCCAATTTTCCTTAGCCAAAACACACATCTAATGATGCCCACTAGGATATCTTTGCCCAACATTCAGCTTTGAATAAGGGTCCCTTAACTGTGGTCTTAGCTTTCCTTTATTAACTTTTCACCAGGGCTCTTACAAACCTCTCCCCCTTGGGGAACACCATCCTCAATGTTAAACCACACCATGACCTTAGCAAAACCACTAAAAAATAACATACTATCTATGGAGCTTTATAACTTAGCTCGTTGTAGTATTTACAAAGAAAGACATGCTCAAAATCAAAACATCATGACAACATGCCAATATAACAACCATAACTCTTATTGGAGCTTTATACCTTAGCTCATGGTGGTATTTACATCCATATACATATACATACATATACCAGACATCAGCAAAACATATGCCAAACATATACCATCATCAAACCAAAATTGCTTTGCCTCAACTAGAAAACAATGACGGATATAGGGCCCACATCTGATTGCCCATCTCCCATGTATCTTTGTTAGGGGCAAAGTTCTCCCATCACGCTTTAACTTTCTCTGTGGCTATGTTCCTTAACATGATATGCTTCTGCTACAATACGCATTGAGGCTCCAGCTGGAACTCTCCTTCTTCCTCCACCTGCAATACAAACCAATTAATAACATGTTCAACATCCTTTATATACTTCTTAAGAAATGAAATATGGAAATCATCATGGACCTTCACTATTGGAGGTCATGTAATTCAATATTCCACTGGTCCAAACCTCTCAAGGATCTTGAGAGGCCTGCAATACTATGGTGCCAACTTGGCACATGAACCAATCCTCAAATATATTTTCTTGGGCTTGACGTGAAAATACACATGCTCCCCAACCTAAAACTCCTTGAATACCCCGTGCTGATCCACATAACTCTTTTTTCTATCTTGTGATGCCTTTAGATTCTTCTTAATAACCTGCATTTCCTATTTCGTGTCTTCCAACATGTCTGGTCTTATAAGTATCTTTTTCATTGTATCACTCTAGCTGATGGGAGTGTTACAACTCCATCCATACAATGCCTTGAAGGGACTCATCCTCAATAACTCCTGATAACCATTGTTGTATGCGAACTCAACCAATGGAAGATACTCCTCCCATTTCATCTATTGGTGCATCACATACACCCTCAACATATCCTCCAAGATCCTGTTGACCGTCTTTGTCTTTCCATATGTCTATGAATGATAAGTTGTACTGAAGGCCAACTCTGTACCGAAACCTGCAAATAGCTCCTTCCAAAACATGGAAGTGAACTTGGCATCCTTGTATGACATAATCCTCCTAGGAACACCATGTGGTCTCATTATCTCTCTGATGAACACCTGTGCTACCTCAGTAGTTGAATATGTAGTCTTCAGTGGAATGAAGTGAGATACCTTGCTCAACCTGTCAACCACCACCATAATAGAATCATGTTACCTCAATGTGCTTGGAATACCTCTAATGAAATCCATGGAAGTAACCTCCCATTTCCATTCCAGATCACAATAGGTTGTAGTAAACCACCTGGATGCTTACATTCTACCTTTAGTTGATGACAATCTAAGCATATAGCCACGAACTTTGTGACTTCCTTATTCAAATGCGGCCAATAGTAGAACTTCTTCACCATCATCAATGTCTTTTGATATCCCAGATGACTCAATTATGGATTGACGTGAAACTCGATCAATATAAGCTTCTTGAGCTCACTACAATTTGACACATAGATCCTGTCTTTAAATCTCACCAAACCATCTGTTGTGAGACAATAATATGCATCCTAATCACCTATACCTATACTTGTACATACACCTACACATGTACCTATACTTGTGCTCAGTTGTAACATGTGCATGATCTCCATGTACTTGTCATCGTGCTATTTTGCCTGCAAGATTCTATCTTGTAACTCTGTCCCATACTAGCTCATAGCTTCTATATGATTTACCTGTACCTTCCTGCTAAGACCATCTCCAACCTGATTCTCCTTTCCTTTGAAGTATATGATCTCGAAGTCGAACTCACTAAGGGTATCCCACCATTTATCTTACCTGGAATTTAGATTCGGTTGGTCAAACAAATACGTCAACCCATTGTGATCGTTCATCAGTGTAAACCTCCTTCCCAGAAGATGGTGTCTCCACATCTCTAATGCATGTATGATTGCTGCTACCTCAAGATCATGCATTGAATATTTTTGCTCGTGATCATTCAGTGTGACTCATAGCACAAGCTATCCTTCTTGCATGATAACTTCACCAAGTCTTCTCTTGCAAGCATTTGTACACACTACAAACTCATTGTTTGGATCCATAATATTTAGCACTAATACATGTGTCAACAACTACTTAATATGCTCAAAATTAGCCTCACATTCTTCCGTCCATTTGAACTTCTTACCTTTCCTCTATAATTATCTGATAGGATATGTAATGTGTGAGAAGTTCCTGATGAACCTCCTATAGTAACTTG
>APFE030208092.1:6060-30234 GCA_000404065.3 Pinus taeda
GGGGAGTGAAGTGAAAGGATGCACCTGAGTCAATCAACCATGTCTCATGATCTACATGTGTACTTGAAGAAGCCAAGTACACATCCCCACCTTCATCTGAGGTAGTTTTCACCTCTGTAAAAGGAGCATCATCAGATCCATTTTCTTTATCAGGAGCTTTAGATTTACAGTCCTTTTTGAAGTGCCCTTCCTTTCCACATTTCCAGCACACCACCTTTACAGGTTTTCCTGGAGATTTAGATCTCCCTCTAGATTTATATCTCCCACTCGATGACTTATATTTGTTTCTGTTCTGGGACTGTCCTTGTACAGACAAGGCATCACCATTCTGGCTCTCCATATTTTTTCATCTCATCTCCTCCATTAGTAAGGATGAGACTATTTCATCAAAATGCAAGGCAATTGCATTGCTACCTATTGCAATAACCAGACTATCCCACGAATCTAGTAGAGAACACAACAAACTGATGCACTTATCTTCATCTGAAATTTTAATATCAACAGATGCTAACTAACTTACCACAGTATTAAACGCATTCAAATGCTCTGTCACCGAGTCTCCGTCTTTCATCCTCAGGTTATACAGCTTTTTCCGCAGGAACAATTTATTCACCAGAGAATTTGATTGGTACAAAGTCCCTAACTTGTCCCACAAAGCCTTCGTCGTAGCTTCCCCTAATACATTTAGCAATACTAAATCTGAGACACACAATCGTATTATGCTCTTTGCCTTCTGATCCAACTTCTTCCATTCTTCATCGGTCACTCCCGTTGGTTTAGCACCTGGATCTACCATGATCCACTGATCTTTATCCACCAACAAATCCTCCATCTTGAGTTTCCACAACTCAAAACTCTAACCATTAAATTTCTCGATCTCTATCTTTCCACCACTTGTCATCTTCTTTCACCACCAGAATCGTTCTCGCAGATCTTCCACTGAACAGGGTCTACCATAGGCCTGAGTGAAACCCCTCAACAACAAAGGCGTCCCCTTGAAGCCAAAAATAGCTCTGATACCGAATGTAGGTTTTAACCCCATACAAAAATTACCTGCATACAAATTCTAAAACATAGAAAAATAAACAATGCGAGAGCATAACACATAAAACACATATACAAAGAGATTTTCCCACTGGATCCCAAAACCAGGACTACCAGCTTGATTTTTCATTATATTCCTTTCAATGTTACAATACATATTTATACATGCCGAAGCATCCAATACCATGGACAGAAAACCATCGCATCCAATACCATGGACCAAAAACCATCACGTCAAAAAAACATGTGCGAAAATCATGCACAAAACCATAGGTGGATCTACCCAACCTAACATAGGGTTCAAACCCCTTGTTAACTACGTGGAAAGAATATAACACAACCCAACAATATCTATGTGAGGATCTTGTCTGCCATGCAATAGGTCATATTCATATGAGCATCATGTCTGCCATATAATATAATGTGTCATATACATATGAGGATTTGTCTTCCATGTAATATGTCATATACATATGAGGATCATGTCTACCATGTAATATGTCATATCTAGGGTGTCTTCCATGTCATATATAATGCCAGCTATGTCTTTGTCATTGTTAATGACATACATACTATAAGGGTGTACACAAACTCTCATCATTACTAACAATAGTTATATAAATTAACCATACAATAACATCTTTGGATAATGCTTCCCATCATATATTGTTGTACCTTAGGAGATGGCTTGGATTAAATGTATACCACTTGCATCACATACATATTATTTTTTACATTTTATATGTTCTATGCAATTTGAGCACTTCATATAAAAAGACTTTGATACTTGATCATATAAACTGTGTAACGGGTGGATCAATCAATTGTATCATTTGTCACCTTAGAACAACTTGGAGCAGCATACTCACTGTAACATCTGGCAATATGAAGTATACCTTTTAATGGTATTTAAATAGCATATTAGAGCCTATGAAATTTGTTCTTCAGATAAAGATAGGATACTTGAGTCATTATAGAGAGGTCCCCTCATATCATAGTTATTTTTCCTTGGACACATCACTTAGAAACTCGTATTACTATCACGTCAAGTCAAGGCATCGAATGTTCTGTTTAAAGAAGGCATCCAAGTTCTGTTATTAAGAAGGCTCCTTAGTTTTGTTCTAAGTACATTCAACCAAGTTTCTGTGAATATCATTCTACAAGAGATCTGAAATATTGATGTGAGGAATCTGAAGGTTTGACACTTAAAGCTCTGTCTTGAGAAAGTCTTCCAAATATTTCTTGACCAGTTGAAGTTCCCCTAAAAAGGTCTGTTAACCATTAAATTTATTATGTGAAGTTCTGATGATATTAATTTATTAAAGGATTGTTCTAAAAGAGGGACACAAAGTTCTATATTTTTCTCAGATAAACTTGATACTAAAATTCTGAAGGTAATGTGATTATCTGAATTTATATGTAGTAGGGAAAATGAACCTTGAATGGAGGGATTATCTCTAACACAGATCCCTTCTGAGGTATACGAGTCATAGACCTGAAACATATGTGACCTATAGTCTATTAGCAAGTTAGGATTTCTCACTTGAATGGATTTGGATGAGATCTCATATGAGAATGCTTCCTTTGATAAGATACTCAACTTTAAATGGAAATTTGACTATCTTCTTCAACTTCTAGCACAGGGATCATGGGTAATTGATCTTTACTCAAATTACTGTAATTTAGTCATTGATCAGGGTTTCCTAAAGGGTTTCTCGTCGTGCTTCTATTTGAATATTTCAAGACCCTTTTGTTCTAGCAAGATAGACACAACAAGGGTGCACTCATAGTCCATTTCATGTTTTCTTATTTTGTAGAGGGAGGAGATTTGTCAATAAAACTCCCCTTGTGATTTTTTTTTCTTTTACTCTTGCTTGGGCATGTCCTCTCCTAAGCTATGATACCATGTTAAATTTGGATCAACTTGTTCCTTTCTTAAGTAAATCACTTCATTAGCACATTATTAATTATATTATTCCATTACAAAAATCATATTTACCATTGACTGAAATAAAATCCAATGTAAATGCAGAAGACAAGCCAAGACAAGAGAACACAAGGATTGGCTCAAGCCAGGGAAAACCCGTAGGATAGGGACAACACTTGAACATTTCTTCTTATTATCAAAATCAAATTATCAACAAAGAGAGAGTAAAATCAAAGTTAGAACCAACTTTCCATGAATGATGATTTGAACCACTGTCCAAATGCCAAGGAGGTAGCCCAATCAAGTATGCAATTTTGTCCTCAAGTAGCAGCAAAAAAATACTAACCAAAGATCAAGAGTAGCTTAAACAACGAAAAAATGATATCCTATAGGAACTCAATCCTTGATCATATGATGCCATCTTCTTTCCTGAATGGAATAAGCTCAAGAGAGTCCAAGAATGGATAGTAAAACAAGGTCAATGATTTGTTGTTTAATGTCTGCAATATGGGGCTTAAATCTTCATTCCTATATTAGCATTAGACTTCTCACAGACAAAGGTTACACCCTTTGTATTGGTTTTGGTCTTCCCTCCTTGACTATGGTTGAGATGGAGGATACAAACAAGCCCATTCGACCCTTCCACAAGTGCCTTCAAGCATGATGTAGTGGAAACCCTATCTGCAACCCAAACCAGGATATGTACAAGACACGAAAAACATTATCACTTCTTATTTGAATTGTGCCCTGAAATAGGAAAGCACCCAAAGCCTTAAATTTCCTCCAAACAATCCTCCGAGCCTCCTTGCTGGCTATGGAAAACCTCAAACAACTGTGGCCCTCTCTTCCACAAAATGTTGTATCCAAACAGAGATATACTTCTCATCAACTCGGCTCTTTTCCTTTGAATGCCCTAGCCTCATATCCACACCTTATTTCAAAGGAATTATGTTCCTTGTTGTTGTATCAAATGAGGTTGGAAGCACCTCTATATATAGGAATTGGAGAGGGTCAAACTACTTCCTTTGGACTTGAAGGTGGTGAAGCCAACCTTGACTATTTTACATATGAGAGTGCACAAAAGCAAAAACGCATTTCTCCTTAACAAAATTTGATGATGTTTAGGTTGATTTTGGTCCTCTCAAAAAGAGGAATTCAATGCTGCAACTATCTTTCTCAAAGGAGTTGTCCAAAGTGGAATTTAGCCATAGTTTCCAATTTTAACAAATAATCAAGATATTAAGGTCTGATAATGGAGGAGAATACATATCCAAAGAAATTATAACCTTCTGTAAGGAGTTTGCGATTAAGAGATAGTTGATAGTCCCATATAAGCTCGAACAAAATTGTGTTGCAAAACGAAAGAATCGGTCGATTGAAGAAAGTGTAAAATCTATGCTACATGATCAAGATTTACTAGAATTTTTGTGAGGTGAAGCTACGAAAACAACTATATACATAAAAAAATTGAATTCCCTACATGTCACTTAATAACAGGCCTCCTAAATAAGTATTCACTAGGAAGAAAACAACAGTGGATCATCTCTGAATTTTCAGTTGTCCTGTCTATATTCATATACCTAAGGACAAGAGAAAGAAGTTGGATCCATTAGGCATGAAGGGAACATTTGTTGGCCACAGTAACTCTTCTAAGGCCTATAGGATCTATATAAAGGAAGGACAGCAAATAGAAGTCAACTATAATGTAATATTTGGTGAAAGTATTGCATTCAAGAAATCAAAGGATCTCCCTATGGACTCTGATAATGAATAACTTTCAATATTTGAAGAGGAAGTTACTAGGGAGGAAGAAGAATCAAATAATGAAGATGAAGGTCCCAGTGAACCTATACAACCTGTGGTAATCCCTGAAAATATAAAGAGACCTAACTAGAGTCTACACTACTTGATGCAGAAGGTCATGGAGTAGCTCAAGGCACATTCAAGGAAAGCAAGAAGCCCAAATGATATTCTAGGTATGCATCCTATATGAAGAAGTTTATAGAAGTAGAGTCATCCACCTTTGAATAAGTTGTCACAAACCAAGAATGGAAGGATACCATGAATGAAGAGTATCAATAAATCATGAAAAATGGAGTTTGGGAGACCGTACCTAGGCCTGAAGACAAATCTGTGCTAACTTCCAAGTAGCTCTACAAGATTAAACATGAAGCATATGGAAGTATTGATAAAAAATAAGGCAAGATTTGTGGATAGGGGCTTCTCTCAACAAGAAGGAAACGATTATGAAGATACATTTTCTCCGACAATAAGGTATACAACTATACATTCATTGGTACCTTTGGCAACATCGATTACATGGAACATCCACCAAATGGACGTCAACGCTACATTCATGAATGGAACAATTGATGAGGAAGTCTGCATAGAGAAACCCTTTGGATTTGAAGTTAAAGATAGAGAGACATATGTTTTCATATTGAAGAAGGCATTATATGACATCAAGTAAGCACCAAGGGCATGGTATGCTAGGATGGATGCATACCTATAGAGATTAGGCTTCACAAATAGTTCTCCTGATCCAAACATTTATATTAAGGTTGTGAAGGGAGAGTCGGTAATCATTCTTCTATTTATGAATGATGTTCTCTTGAAAAGTGTGGAAGGTCGAATTGAAGAATGTAGGGTTGATGCAGAATTTGACATGAAGGATCTAGGGTTGATGCACTACTATTTGGGACTAGAAGTATCACAAGGACTTGATGAGATCTATCTAGTTCAAAGGAAGTATGTGATCAAGATGTTGAAGAGGTTTGAAATGATGGATTGCATACCAATGACAACCATGATGGTCAAAAACTTCAAAAGAGTAAGGAGTTTTGAATCGATCCATGTGGATCCTACCAAGTATAGACAATGGATTGGCTCACTGATGTACTTAGTGAATACATGACCAGACATATGTTTTGAAATAAGTTTTATCAGACAATTCCAAGTGGATTTGAAGCATGATCATTGGATAATAGAAAAACATGAGATATCTGCAAGGAAAAATCCCTTACAACCTTAAATATGATAGGAGGAACGATGTTCATTTGATTGGATATATAGATTCTGATTGGGGAGGTAGTGATCAGGATGGAAGGAGCACTACATGAGGATGTTTTAGTTTGGGATCCTCCATGATATCATGGATGAGCAGAGAGCAAGATACGGTTGCTTTGAGTAGTGTTGAGGTTGAGTATATTGTAGTAAGTAGAGAAGTTGTTTGGTTGAGGAAGTTGTTCTCTGACTTGTTTGAAGGACCAATGGAGCATACAATGATACATTGTGATAACAATAATTGTATAAGTTTGTCTTAAGACCCAGTGTTTCATGGAAATACAAAGCATATAAAAAACAAGTATCACTACATTCGAAAGCTAGTACAAGATGATGTATTGAAGCTACAGTATATCTCCATCGATGAACAGGTAGCTGATATTTTGACAAAATATCTTCCTAACAAGAAGCTTGTGTGTTTGAGAGACAAGATTGGTTTGGTTGATATATCATCCCTAGTTGAGAGGGAGAGATAGGCACATCACTCATGCCTTCACTTGAGACGAAATAATGGAGGATTAGGTAAGCATCTGGAATCCAATACTCTTTTAGGATGTGGTAGGGAATCCAAGATAAGATTAGTCATAGAGGAATGATATTCTTTAAGGATTGGTTATCCAAGGTAAGAATAGTCCTAGTGGAACATGCTCTGAGAGAACCCTGGTGGGGTATGTTTCGAGAGAGATAATAATGATGGTGTCTATAAATCATTGGTCTCGCCAGCATTATGCTCTGATCTTGTGGAGAGATAGAGTTGTTAGTAAAGGCCTTTCTATATGAAAATGTTGGCTGATATGATGCTAAACAAATGGGTTACCAATCCAAATCTTCTTATGATATATCTTCAAATGGAGAATGTCCATGTACCATTTATGAATACCTCCCTAGTTAAGAGGGAGTGTTGAAAAATGTGTAACTAGGTTCGGTCTTCGTAAATATGAAATGTATTTTTGATTCTTGTACATTGTAAAATGAAATAAAAAAACGTTATTATTATCTTTGGAGCATGGGTTTCATGCTCAAGGTACTTTATTTTAGAGGTCAAGCACCCATTGAGTGCTTCTAGGATTTATCCTAGGTCACGAGGTCAAAAGGTTCATTGTCATCAGTTGAAGACCCAATTGGGCACACTAGAAATTGTAAAGAAGATTATCTTTTCATTAAAAAGTGTCAAAATACTCTTCAAGACCAAGTCGGCCTAGCAACTGGGAATTCAGCGTAATTTGAGGAACCATGTCCACCTTAAGAAGCCTATATAAAGGAGGGAACTCGACCTCCTTGGAATACATTCATCACTCACTAATTCAAGCAAAGGAGGAAGAGGAAGAAGGTAGTGAAGAAGGAAGAGGATGAAGAAGACTTGTTTCTGGGCTATTTATATCTCATATGTACGAAGGAAGGCTAGGGTTTTTGTTGTTGGTCTAGGGTTTTTCTTCTGCGGATTTGATCTTGAAAAAGGAAGAGAAAGAAGGTCAGAAAAGGTCACATTAGGCCATCCTCAAGAACCATAATAAGGAGAAATCTAAGAAAAGGTATGAAGAAGTCTTGGGAGGCCAAAATAATCTCACACGTATAGCATCAACTGCTGCTAGGATGGCCAAAAAATTTAGACCTGCAATAGAGGCTAAAATTCTGAAGTTGGGGGTCAAAGTTGTGTTGCTGGAAGAAATTTCAGACTTGGAAAAAAAAGCACATCATCCGGAAGGGTTGGACTTGGTCTTGGATGGTATTGGTCTCGTTCTAGAGGTATTGGAATTTGCCAACTGAAGAATCTATAAGACTAGAAGAGATTTGCGGGTTTTCCTCTCAAGTGGAGAGGTTTTGGCCCTGGATTGCAAGCTAAATTTTATATTATTGTTCTTTTTGTTTTGGTAGTTGTTTGATGATATGCAAAAATAATAATAAGTAAAGAAGCTAATAAGTAAAAAAAATAAAAATAAAAAATCACAAGAATTTATTATGAAAAGAGAAATCACTCTAATCATTTCCCTATAGATTTCTCAACATTTCGAACCTTTGCTATGATACCATGTTGAAATTCTAGTGTTGCAATGACTATAATAGTTTTTCACAATTGATAACTAATTCTATTGATGCAATCAATTTCTTCTTTATACTTTAATCAACAAGTAGCTATACATGAAAAACTTCAACCATTCAAATCTTCATCAAGAGCAGCAAATAGAGATCACAATAGACATTAAACAAGAGACAAGAGACACCAAGATTAGGCTCACAACCAAGGCAAAACCCACAAGGGGAAAACCCAAAAATTCTTTCCTTATGTGAGAGAGATTCTATCTATAAAAGTCACATCAAAATGTTCCAAAAAATCCAAACTATTTTTCATTGAGAAATACCAGTCATAGTCTGTCAATGCAATGAGAGAAATCAACTCCAAATTCGCTGTAATAGATTGCTTAATAAGCCTGAAGTTGTAGAGAAATCAATAGGGATACAATTAGGATGATTTCTCTTAAACTTGATAATTGTTTGTGATGTATTTTTACATTTTCTTACATATTATCTTATTCTCTTATTATTATTATGTTATTCTTATCATCAAACAACTACCAAAACAAGAAGATCAACAGTACACAGGAACGTAGGATATAGGCTGCAATTTAGGGCCAAAACCTCTCCACTTGAGAGGAAAACCCACAAATCTCTTCTCTTCTTATAGATTCTTCAAATAAAAAATTCCAAGACCTCTAGACCAAGACCAATACCCTTCCAAGACCAAGTCCAACCTTGATGATGTGCTTCATTTTTCCAAGTCAAACCCAATCAAATCTCTTCCAGCTGCACAACTGCTACCAAATTTTGGTCTCTACTACAGGTCTGAAATTTTCATCCCATGCAATTGTTGTTGCCTCAAAACGTGTGAGCATATATAGGGCTTCCATGGATTCCTTTGACCTTCGCTTGATTTTTTCCTTCTTTTAGGGCTTCAGGATGACCTAATAAACCTTCCTTTGACCTACTTCTTTCAATTTCTCCAAGGCCAATCTTACAGCAGCAAAACCCTAGCCTCCTTCCTTCGCACGTGTGAAAAGAGAGAGAGAAATAACCCAAACACTTTACCTTTGACCTTCTCCTTCTTCACTAGCCTTCTTCTTCTCCCTCACTTGATGGATGAGAGAGTTATTGATATCCATAGGAGTTTGAGTTCCCTCCTATATACAGGCTTACAAGGTGGACGAAATTACGTAAATAAGGTAGACTTGGTCTTGGTGGGTATTTTGACAATTTAAAATACAAAAATAATTCTTTTTACAAGTTACAATGTGCCTGATGGGGTCTTCTTCATATGAAAATGAATCTTTTGACTTCTTGACCTATGAAAAACCATAGAAGCACTGAATGGGTGCTTGACCTCTAAAATAAAAGAAATTGAGCATGAAACTCGTGCTTCAAAAATAACAATAATATTTTTTCTTTCATTTTCCAATATACAAGAATCAAAAGTACATTTCATATTTATGAAGACCAGACCTAGATACAGATTTTTCAACACTCCTTCTTAACTAGGGAGGTATTCATAAATGGTACATGGACATTCTCAAACTAAAGATATCCCATAAGAAGAATCGGATTGGTAAGCCATCTCTTTGCATCATTCCAACCAGCATATTCATATAGAAAGGCCTTGACTAACAACTCTATCTCTCCACAAGATCAAAGCACAATGTTAGTGAGACCAATGACTGATAGACACCATCATCATTGTCTCTCAAAGCACATACCCCACCTGGGTGCTCATAGGGTATGTCCTTTCAGGACAATTCCTATCTTGGAATACCACATCCTCAAATAATTTCCTCTATGACTACTCTTTCCTTGGATTTCCTACCTCATCCTTAAAGAGTATCAAATGCCAGATACTTACCCAATCCTCCATTCTTTCTCCATGGAGTGAAGATAAGAATGATGTGTCTATCTCTGCCTCTCAACTAGGGAGGATATATCAACCAATCTAAGCTTGTACCTCAAATACACAAGCTTCTTATTAGGAAGAGATTTTGTCAAGATGTCATCTACTTGTTCATCAGTGGAGATATATCATAGTTGCAATACTCCATCCTGCACTAGCTTTCGAATGTAGTGATATTTTTTATTTGTGTGCTTTGTCTTATCATGGAACAATGGGTCTTCAAACAACCTTATACAATTGGTGTTGTCACAATGTATCACCATAGGGTTCGTCGGTCCTTCAAACAAGTCGGACAACAATTTCATCAACCAGACAACTTCTTTGCTTACTTCACAGGTTGTAATATATTCAGCCTCAACACTACTAAAAGCAATTTATTCTTACTTTCTAATCATCTAGGAGATCATGGAGGATCCCAAACTAAAACATCCTCCAAAAGTTCTTATCCAATCCAATTCACTACCTCCCTAGTCAGAATCTATATATCTAATCAAGTGGACATCATTCATCTTATCATACTTCAAGTAGTAGTGGATTGTTCCTTGCAGATATCTTAGTATATGTTTGTATATTATTGTAGGAATTTACTAGGTAAGTTCCTTAAATAGAACACCAAAGGATATCGCTCACAAATACATCACAGATTAGTACACCAATATTCTTGACATGGTTAAAACCCTCAAAGAGGGAAACAGCCCACGGCTTGAGCCAACGCGACCACTTCAGGAAATTTATTAATGTAAAAGAAAGAAAATTTACATAAGCTTCTTTCATGAACGATCACCTAAAAAATGACCCTCCATGCTCTTTAAATAGAGATCATGGACCAATTGGGTGTTAAGCCACGGATCAAGCATCGGTAATACTGAGGAGAGAATGAACCATCAGATCACTTCATTTCTAGAACATATTGTGACTGTCAGATTGTAAGTTACAAAAGGTACATACTAAAGAAACACACTTTACTTAACTATACACTAGACCAAGTTATACTTAATTATTTCCTATGTGTCGGAATATCCTAACATCCCCCCTTAAGAGAAATTTGGGATAAAATTGAAGGATGTACAAAGATGCAAAAGGAGAAGGAAGGAGGCATTAGAGCCTATCCCCCCTTAGTGACAACTTCCTGAGCTCCAACCATAAATCGAAGTTTAGTAAACTTCACCTCTGTGAGAGCATTTGCAAGGATGTCTACAATGTGATCATCGATTGAACAATATTGCACTTTAAGAACATGGTCATGAATGATATTTTTGATGAATTGCATGTGTAGTTCAATGTTTTTGTTGCATTGATGTTGCAATGGATCTTTTCATAGTTGAATGGCACTTTGATTGTCACACAAAAGTGTAGTCAGATGTTGCTGCTGAAAACCAAACTCTAACAGGATCTGACAAAGCCACAGGGCTTCCTTACTAGCTTTAATGGTGCCACGATACTCTTCTTCTGCTAAAGAAAGAGAAATGGACTCTGTTTCTTGCAAGCCCATGTAATAGGTCCAGAACCAAGAGTGAAGGCATAACCTTCAATAGACTTCTGATCATCAAGGTCACCAGCCCAATCAGAATCAATGAAACCAACCAATAGAGGAGATGCTTTTGCACTGTAATGAATCCCAAACTGAACCATACCTTGAACATAACAAAGTATTCTTTAGATGCTTTCCAATGAATTTGATGGGGGTTTTTCATAAACTAAGAAACAAGGCCAACAACAAAGGAAAGGTGAGAACGGGTATGGGCCAGATACAAAATTTTTCCAACAAGTTGACGATATAAGGTAGCATCAACTTTAGGGGAAGTACAAGTTACTAAAAGTTTGGCTCCATACTGAAATGGAGAAGGGCTTAGCTTACAGTATTCCATGTAAAAATGGCGTAGAATATCACAAGCATACTTCGACTGGGAAAGGTAAATACCTTCTTTCGATTTCAAGACTTGAAGAAGAAGAAAATAATGCAAGTGTCCTAAGTCTGTCATTTCAAATTTCTTTTTAAGGTCAAAATTCACATCGTTTATAAGTTCAGGATCACTACCAGTAAGGATAATATCATAAACATAAAGAACAAGAATGATAAGAGATTTACCCACTTTCTTGGTGTAGACAGTATTGTCAGAATGACACCTAGAAAATCCAGTATCTAAAAGAAAGTTGTCCATTTTGGCATACCAAGCCCGAGGGGCTTGCTTGAGACCATAAAGGTATTTGTTAAGCCAACATACAAGGCTAGAATCTGTTTGTATAAAGCCAAGAGGTTTTTCCATATAGAGTTCGTCATGCAAGTCCCCATGAAATAAAGCAGATTTAACATCCATCTGATGGACTTACCATTTAAAAGAGGCAACAAGGGAAAGAACAAGGCATATAGAGCTCATTTTGGTAATAGGGGAGAAGGTTTCAGTATAGTCAATGCCTTCAACTTGTGAAAAACCATTAGCAACAAGACGAGCTTTATGTTTATCAACTTTTCCTTTTGGTCCAAACTTGGTTATGTAAACCCATTTGCATATAACAAGTTTTCGTCCCTTTGGAAGAGGAACAAGGTCCCATGTATCATTTGCCAATAGTGAATGATATTTTTCATCCATAGTTGCATCCCACTCTGGATGGCTTGAAGCTTCTACAAAGGTGTCAAGATAATTCATTAAAGCTTGAGCCAGTAAAGAAGAGGCTCTATCGAACTGAGAACATGTACAACGTTGATCTATAGGATCACCTACAAGAGCACTTGTTGCATCCCGAGTAGTGCAGACCCATTTTGGAAGCTGAGGAGATGAAGGAGGATCCTGTGAAGGTTTGGGGGGATTTTTATCCTCATTTTCATCATCTAAAGAAGGAATATTTTCAGAAGTAGAAGGGATAGAGAGAGGTGGCACATCCATTGAACTAGGCTCGTAGGCCGATATATTTTCAGCAAACTTTGCATATCTTCTAATGATAAAAATTTTGGATTTAGGTTGAATAAGTCTACATCCTTTGACATCTTCATAATATCCAAAAAAAATACATTTTTCACTCTAAAGTTTTAAGTCTTTATGTTTCTCATCTGGAATATGGGCCCATGCTTCACTTCCAAAAAAACTGAAGTGACTTAAATCTAGTTTAATTGAGCTCCATGCTTCTTCTGGAGTGATATTCTTTAAAACCTTAGTAGGAGTGTGATTTACTATGTAATTTTCACAGTTAATTGCTCTTGCCCAAAAATTAAGAATAAGTCCTTTAGATTGAAGCATACAATTAATCATTTCATTTAAGGTGTTGTTGATGGTGCTGGACCTGCCAACATTGGAGGGGATCTCCCCGGTAAAAAGTCTCAACTAGACCTCAGACCATTTGGTGTAGGAGTCCTAGGAGTGGGTGGTACGGTATCACCTTGACCGTGGTTGCGCGCAGAGGTAAGTGAGATGTCCATGTTGGTAGCAAGAGTGTGACATAAGCAAAAATCCAAGGAAGGTGCATGAATGGTTCTAACACACGGAAGGTGGAATGAGTGCGCCCCTTGGAAACCTGTATAAACATGCAGCTTGGAAGGGAACACATGAGCAAAGATGCTTGACAAATTAGAAGGAAGGTGAACTAGCAATCCAAAGTGATGGTTAAACCATCAGCACATTTAAATAAGATTCATACATACATATAAAGAAAGACTCTATACATACATGTGTAAGAAAACAGATACATATATCATTAGAGTAAACAAGTTAACTGAAATACAATAACAATGTATGCATGAAAAGTGTGGCTCTATTATATCAAGAAGTGAAAGTTCCAATCATACATTACAACCATTACCAACCACTAGTCCTGATAATGGAATGTTACAGTCACTGCTACCTGCTCCTCCAAAGAGATGTATTAGCTCTGCATTATGGAGAAGCCAAGGCTCATTACAATATTATCTAATCTTTCTCTAAGATACTCCTATTGGAAGCTTGGCTGACCAAAATCCTATACAATGAGTTATGAGGTACTATAAATAGCAAAGGGGGGGGTGACCCTTGACATTCCCCTTTGTGACTATTCACCTACCTTCATGACTCTTCAACTATTCTATGATTGTTACATTTAACTACCAACACTTGAACTTCCACTTTACAAGATGTTACATATAATCTGCACATGTACCCAAGTGAGACAAAATAGGCTTGAGCAAGCCATGCAAGACAAAACTATGACTCAGAAAACTATGGGAAGAATAACTCTTCGCATCCTCACGATGGTCGACGATGGCAGACTGATGCCAAGCTTGGTAGTCTGCCATGGTGTCCATGTACTCTGTGGTGACATCTTTCTAGCAATGAACTCTTTTCTCTGTTGCATCTAGGTACAGTGATTTGGCTCCTCTTTCCAACTCATTTGATATCATGTGCATCATTATGTTGAGTGTGGCCAGACCAACGACATACTGATGCATAGTGTCTACACTGATTTCCAAGTCTGCGTTGGTGGCTATGCGCATCAACTCGTCAAAGTACGTGTCCAGCTCCAATCAGACTTGATTCTTCATCTTTACCTCGGTGAGTGTCCCAATAAATGGGATCACATGTGCACGCACAACCACATCCATGCTTCTGAACACCCTTGCATGGTAAGCCTGCAAACTAGTGATGAGATGTGGGAGTTCCTCATAGTTCCAGATCTGACTCCTGAAGCGTGCCTTTAACTCAACTGCCATGGGCTTCATCATCTTGGGAAAGTGTAACGGGGCTCCCTTGTATCTCATTGTCCATGTTTGCATGCGGTCGTCAACAATATGAAATTTTGACAGGATACATGCTCTCCTAGCACAGCGCTACTTCCAACCGTTGAGATGGACAGCTACCTTATGCACGGTACCAAATTTGGAATACAACATCCACATGACTATCTCAAGGGATGACACTTCATCCAATATCGAATTCCTCAACTCCTCTCTGGCGGATGTTGTAACTAGTTCTCCTCCCTGCTTGGCTGACTGTAACTCCTTAGCCATTGGCTCATTCTCTGCTATCAAGAAGCGAACACTCGAGCTAATGGCTTCAGCATATGCTCTAGTAGCATCAGCCAATGTTGTTGGATGCTTACACACATCAAATGTGATCACTCGTTCCTCAAACTATGTAGGAGATGTGTGGACATCTGGAGTAGACACTATGCACAATTGTAAAACTCTATGTTGTGACTTGTCGAATGATATGTTGCACATATCTTCTTCCGAATTCTCTCCAAGGATCTCAGTATTTCCTTGGTCGCTCAGGACTTACTCTACCTCCGGATCTGGTGAAGTCAGTGGGTCGACCTCTTGGTGGTAAGGCATGAGGTCGATGTCTTGTTCTAACTCTGGCTACTCCATCTACGTATCCATCTGCTCAAGTACTTGTTCAATCTCTTGAGCGAAGTCCTGCTCCTGTGACTGCTCACCCTGTCTTCTTTGTGTCAGCTACTCAAATGAGTCTACTACTTGTATGGGTGGAGTTTCATCAATCTGTGCATGTTTTACCCCCTGTTGTGTCTATCCCTGCTGCGCTTCCTTCTCCTGTCTACATAGCTCCTATCTTTTCCATAGTTTCTCCTCCAACTCTTGCAACTCCTTCATTATTTCCTTCATCCTCTGTTTGTCTCTCTGCCTTTGTGCATTCCTCTTGTCGTGTTGTCACTTCTTCACCTCTATCTTCGAAGCCGCTTTCTCCACAAGTGAGTCTACTCTAAACTTGCAGCTTTGTTCATCCTCTATACTGTCGACAATATTTCTCTTACCTTTGTCATGTGCAAGTATGTTACCCTCTGATGTTGTTGTTTTTGGTGATATCCTAGATGTTGCTTCACTAACCATTCCACAGCAATGTCGATTGGTTCATTAGACCTGGAGAGGTTGTGCCAATATCTCCATGAGTCTTCCTCAACCCAATGACACATCTCGTGGATCCAAGGAAATTTCACTCTCGTGCAATGATCCTTCACAAAGCAATGTGGGACATACGGATTGAAGCTTCTGGTGCCGAAAGTAAATATTTTTAATTCTTCTATCTCGGCATCTGCATGCTTGAGATTTTGTATCTTGTACAACCCGATCTGCAACAGAAGAGTGGGTCAGGGTGCCCTCTTCTTCCGGTGCAGTCTAGCTGACAGTGCTACCGAGATGTGGTACAACACTTCTTGCATGAAAATCTTGTCCATGGAAAACTTCGGCAAAACATGAGGAGGATTCTCTGGGCTTTATATCCATATGAAGGTGCCAAAAGGTGAGGCATACCAATCCGCTATGTTGATCAGTGCCTCCATTGTTGCCTTCGACATGCAAGGTGGATCCTGCTCAAATATCATCTTGTACACCGGGGTGAAAAAATGGTTTGACAACTGTTTGATGACTCTGTGGAAGCTGCATTCGAAAAATAGTTTTCTATAAGTGTTCACAGGGGTTTTCGTTGATGTCCATTCCCACTTCAAGCCTGGGAACTTCTGACGAGCACAGATTGCATCCAAGATGTATGCGGGCATGTTGGGACAAGGTCCCCTACAATCAATTTTGGGGCAAAAGCCCAAGTTTTGGGGCAAGAAGCCCAAGTTTTTGTTATGTAAAGTGTAAAGTCTCCACAAGTTGTGGTCATGGAGTGCATAGATAGTTAAGTGTCATAAAGCGTTTTACCCTTCTGTTATGTAAGTTGTGTCGACTTTGGTAGATCTACCCATAGTCTGCAGACCATGGGATTGTATAAAAATGAGAATCTTAGAGAGTCTAAGGCAAGGAAGTATAGAAGTCAATGAATGTAATGGGTCAGTAGAAGTGAAGAGTGAAGAGTCTTAGAATATAATATAGGCTCTACAACTGTGTGCGCAGAGGCCTAGAGTAAGGTATGCAGCTAAGGGCACAGACCCCTGCAGCTGAGTGCACAAGGTAGTCTCGTGTCTGTAAGCAGAAATAAAGTATCAATAAAGATATTATTCCATAAATATATGTATTTTCTCCATTTACTTCTGTTATGAATGAGTGTTTTTATGTTATAATGAATAATGGGGTTATGATTTAATATTGTATTGATGCGGGATTCTGCATGTTTTACATTGTTATAAGAACCCAAGTAATAATATCTATTTATGTGAAGGATATCTTAATGCATGTTAAATTTATCAGACACTTAAGCTGATCTAGGTAAATACAGAACTGGGGGTAATTACAGAGGCGAGTAAGGGTTTGATTCACCTGTTTAGGGTCCGTGAAATATAATCATAGAACTTCACAAAGGTTTGGAAGTTGATTAAAGGAAGTATATCGATAATCCCTAAAAGGTCTATCGATCTAGGCGAAGGCAGAGTTAGGACACAAACGACATCACTCTCATCTCTGGGTGTGAAAACTTGGTTCTAGCATCCCCCCATACTGCTTCGGGTGAGGCTTCAGTCTGCTTTCTATGGATTGATGCCAAAAAGGCCAGTAGTGTAGGGATTTGTGTGGAAAACTTAACTCCAAACCTGGGTCAGGACCCACTAAGCCAAAAAATGGTTCCATTGTCAAGATCAGGATCTGCATAAAGAGATGTGTGATGTTGCATCACTAGAATCCAACAAAGAAATAAATTGAGCAGTGGTTGAATAGGAAGATCCACAAATTCGCGACGCAAGAAAACATGAATCCACGATTGACGAAAGAACAGTGGTTGGACAAGTATCTGTACATAGAGATACACAAAATTTTCTTTTGTTCCTTCCCGATCGAGATATACGAGTGGATCGGTAAATTGGCAGAAGGTCAGAGAAGCCTTTGATGCTAGAGCATGGTCTTCTCCTAGAGACCAATAGATTTTTTGCTCCACTTTCAGGAACCACAAAACTATTACACCCATCAAAAACAGTGCTACCTTGCAGCTTGTACAGAATTCCAATCCAAACTCCCCGCATCAATACCAATGCTCCTCAAACCATTTTGCAGGTTTCCTTCTTGAACATTGTTTTTACACCTGCATCATCCAGCTTGCTTACAGAAACCATATTTCTGGCCAATGCAGGATTATGTAGGACACCCGAAGGTGTTCTAACCCTTCCACCTTGCAACTTCAACCTTACTTTTCTGTGACCAACAACTCTAGCCTTCCTATCATCCCCTAAGAAGACATCACAACCATCATCTTTCTTATACTCGTAGAACCACTCTCTATGGAGAGTGAAGTGAAAGGATGCACATGAGTCAATCAACCATGCCTCATGTTCTACATGTGTACTTGAACAAGCCAAGTACACATCCCCACCTTCATCTGAGATGGTTTTCCCCTCTATAGAAGGAGCATCATCAGATCCCTTTCCTTTATCAGGAGCTTTATATTTACAGTCCCTTTTGTAGTGCCCTTCCTTTCCGCATTTCCAGCACACACCTTTACAGGTTTTCGGAGATTTAGATCTCCCTCTAGATTAGACCTCCACTCGATGACTTATTTTTGTTTCTATTCTGGGATCGTCCTCGTACAAACAAGGCTCACCATTCTGGCTCTCCATATTTTTCTATCTCATTTCCTCCGTCAGCAAGGCTGAGACTATTTCATCAAACTGCAAGGCAGTTGCATTGCTACCTATTGCAATAACCATACTATCCCATGAATCTGGTAGAGAACACAACAAATTGATGCACTTATCTTCATTTGAAATTTTAATATCAACAGATGATAACTGACTTACCATAGTATTAAATGTGTTCAGATGCTCTGCCATCAAGTCTACATATTTCATCCTCAGGTTATACAACTTTTTTCGCAAGAACAGTTTATTCATTGGAGACTTAGCTTGGTACAAAGTCCCTAACTTGTCCCACAAAGCCTTAGCTATAGCTTCCTCTGATACATTTAGAAATACTAAATCTGAGACAGACAATCGTATTGTGCTCTTTTCCTTCCGATCTAACTTCTTCCATTCTTCATTGGACACTCCCATTGGTTTAGTACCCGGATCTATTGTGATCCACTGATCTTTATCCACCAATAGATCCTCCATATTGAGTTTCCACAACTCAAAACTCTGACCAATAAATTTCTCGATCTCTATCTTTTGTTGTGTGTGGAGCATGATTGTTCAGAGGTCTTTGTTTCAGCCGGATGTATACCCCAGGAAGTTTTGTACACCACTCCACGCGGGGGGGCTGGGGACTTGTCCCCCCCGCTTGGGGGTCTTAGGGGGCCAAATCCCCCCCGGCTTGGGCGTTCCGGGGGCCAGCGGGCCCCCGGCGGGAAGGGTCGGGGGGCAGCGCCCCCGAAGCTAAAAATAGATGTTAAATTTGCCTTTGTAAAATATAGTTAATTTCTAGTCAAATCTGAGCGTTCATTAGGCGGATGACTGACGGTAGAACTTAATTGTTTAGTTTAGGGTTTTTTTGCACCTAGAGGCAACCCCCTGCTCATTTGGTATGAGGGTATTTTATTGAGGCCGGCTATATAGATGATGTATTCTGTGTGTGAGCAGGAAACAGAAGGTTGAGATGTGAGAGAAAAACAGAGATATTACAGCGGTTTGTTGTAGGTTGTGTCTCTTCATTTTGCTGGATAATAGAAAGGAAGACTGGGGCTGTTCGAGGTGGACGTAGCCCCAAACTGGGTGAACCACGTATATCTGTGTCTCTTTGTTTTGTGCGTTTTCTGTGTTTATATTTCTGCAATATTTTATGTGTTCCATTGCTCCGTAATATATAATTTTCTAACATCTTTCCACTGCTCACCATCTTCTTTCACCGCTAGAATCAATCCCACATATCTCCCATTGAACAGGGTCTACTACTACAGGCCCGAGCGAAATGCCTCAATAACAAAGGCATTCCCTTGAAGCCAAAACAGCTATGATACCAAATGTAGTTTTTAACCTTGTAGAGAAATTACCTGCATATGATTTGTAAACCACCTAAAATAAACAATGTGAGAGCATAACACATAAAACACATATACACAGAGATTTTCCCCTAGATCCCAAAATCAGGACTACCAGCTTGATTTTTCATTATGTTCCTTTCAATGTTACAATACATATTTATACATGCCGAAGCATCCAATACCATGGACCGAAAACCATCGCATCCAAAACCATGGACCGAAAACCATCGCTTTCAAAACCATGCACAAAACCATACGTAGGTCCACCCATAGAGTGGGGTTACCTGCACCCCTCAAACCCCCTGTGACTCCCCCCACTACACAATTGGTGCAATGAAGGGTGGGCTCCGCCCCACTTCTAACCCCCCGGTTAACTACGTGGGATAGTTGTGGAAAGAATATAATACAACCCAACAGAAAAGAGGACCTGGGCCAGTTTTGGTTCATTACGAAGGTTGTGTGGCAAGCTCAAAACATTACAGATGATTAGATGAAGAAATAAATGTTGGTTACTTCTTTACAGGATCGCGTGCTAATGTAGTACATTAAGTAGTGCATCGATAACCCAACAGCTGCGTTGGCATACATTCAGACTGCACTGAATACGAAATTCAGTAGGACCAAGTCTGAAGCACAATAAATCGTTGGATTCAAGGAAATCATGATGAAGCCAGGTGAGACACCCTGGGAGCTGGATCAGAGACTGAAATGTAAGATCCGCAAAGCTAACATGAATCTTACGGATGGGCAACACCGTGAATGGTTTGTGGCTTCGCTCTTGCCTCATTTAACGGTTGCTTTATCACAGCAAAGGATTGGGACCCAGGCAAAAGCATTGGAGATTGCAATGAGACACCAATTCAAGATGTTTCTTTGGGAGTTCAGAAGATTCATGCGGAGTTGCAGAATCTTTGCCTAGATTTCCAAAATCTGAAGAAAGATAGAGCAACTCGGCCAGAGGTGCACAAAGAAGTTTGGTGTTTGATATGTAAAAGTCAAGGGCATGATAAATATCATTGCCCTATCTTTGCGAATTATGTTGCAGGAGGAGGGTTGATGCCTTTCAAGTCAGAAGCTCAAGAAAGGCCAAGTATAGGGCCCACATTATGGTGTGTTATCTATCAGGTAACCGGAAAACATGTGACAGACAATTGTCACTTGCTACATAAATTTGTACACACACTGCAACAGCTCTTCTGCAACTTCTGTAAGTCGGTGGGCCATGATGAGCGTAACTTCTATAGCTACGAGCTTATGATGGAAAGAATGCCTGCATATCGGATGCAGACAGAAACTCGACCTTCAGATCAAAGCGCTAGGGGAGTGTAAGGAGCATATCAGGGGCACCAATGAGGACTACACACAAGAATGTATGAACTTGACACACCTGTCATGTTGATACTCTACTCAGTTTGACCATGCAACAGAAGACTACCTTGTATTAATAGCTAAGATGTGGGAAAAGGGGACACAGCCTCAATAGCCTACCCAGAACCTACAGATGATGAGGGTTGAACCCCACGAAGAGGCTCCTCATGTGAATATTGTGTTGTGTAGTGGAATGATGACTGGTGAAGATAAGGGAAAGCAACCTGAAGAAAGTGAATGGGTCCGCAAAGCTCCAGAGAAGGAGTTTGGCTTTGATCTAGAGGCCGTGAAAGAAACCTTCATGAAAGTGAAGAAAGGCTTCTGTGAGGCTTCTACCTCGGGAAGTAAAGATAAGTAGTCTAAAGAAATGGAACCATCCATGCTTACTACCTTTTTGGAGACCTGTATGAAGTTGTTGCGCAATAGCAAGGTCGTGAAAGGATTATAGGATTTGATCAATAAATGTGTTGGTAAAGAAAATACTCTTGAGGGACTGCACGTGGTCAAGAAAATTGGTAAGCATAAGGAAAGAACAAGGCGTGAGACGAGGCTCACCGTGCAAATAGGAGAGTATGAAATGGACCAAGTTATTCTAGATCTTGGGTCCAATGCAAATGTTTTTCCTAAACAAACATGCGAGAGAATGGGGATACTTGTGCTACAATGGTCTCCGATTCAATTGAGGATGGCGAATCAGCAAAAGCTTATACCCATGGGAAGATTGCAGGGAGTGAGAATAGATATCGAAGGCGCACGTTTGTTGGCTAATTTTGAAGTGATAGAGATTGTCGATGACAATAATCCCTACCCCGCGCTCCTTGGGATCAACTGGGATATTAACATGAATGGGGTTATCAATTTGAAGAAGTGGACAATGTCATTTGTGAGGAAATCACTCCACATAGTAGTACCTTTGGACCCTACAGAAGGACCGTGTTATACTGAACCAGTCCATGATTATGAAAGTGACAATGATTTGGACCAGATATATAATATAATGATGTGAGATCAAGATTGGGTGAATAAAACAGCTGATGGATGTATTACATGGGACCACGAAAGCTCCTACACATCAGATTCAGATGAGGAATTAGAAAACTCGCAGAATCAATTTCATGAAGTTTCTATGTTGCGTTGTAATATGATGACTAAATCGTTGCGTTGTGTATCATCGGAGGTAATAATTTTTCCTTATTATGATGGTTTAACTGATGTTGATAAATTTTTGGATGCATATTAAAGGGAAATGCCAGAGAAGCATCGCTTCCAAGCCTTGGACTTGGCACTATGCTACGCCTGTAAGATGGTGGGGTACGCATAACAATATTTTTGATGGATGGCACAAATACATACGAATGATGAGGGTGTGGTTTGGTTGCCCAAAAGTGCGATTGACAAAGAAATATGATGGGAGGAGTGACCCACGTGACCACTTAGCAAAATGGATTGATGCTTATGGGGCAGAGCTACAACCGGAGTGGGTATATCCATTTTGTCATACTTTAGATGTAATACCAATGAATTGGTACCTAGAAACGAAGCTCCACCATGGCAGGGACAAATGGGATATTTTGAGATAGGGATTCGTGATGCGATTCAACTTTGAGGATGGATTCGAGTGCATCGATGAAGCATTGCAGGAGGTCAAAGAAGTGATCTTCAAAATACCACAAGATCCCTTGGATTTTATTCAAACATATTGCACCACCCAGCTATGCCATGTGCTAGAGTGCTACAATGTGACTTCTGAAGAAGAAGAGGAGGATCCAAGGAACATTAATATCCCAGAGGCAGAAGGTCACCGTAAAGTTGAGGGGCCGTAGATAGAGAATCCAGATATCACCACACCACTGAAAACTAGACAAGTGAACATCGAAAAAAAGGCAGAGCCGAAGTTTGCGAAGATAGGGGACTACTGGGATAATGCTACAGTGGATAAGGTCGCTAAGTTTCTTCACGAGTACCAAGATTTGTTCCCTACAAACTTTTCAGACTTGAAGGGGATAATACGCGATTTAGGAGTGATGAAAATAATGTTGAAACCAAATGCAAAGCCTGTGAAGCAGAGGCCATATCGCCTTAATCCTAAGTACAAGGAAAAGTTCTACTTGGAGTTGGACAAAATGTTGGCAGCAGAAATCATTGAACCACTGGAGGAGTCTGATTGGGTAAGTCCTATGGTAGTTCAAGAAAAGAAGCAGGAAGATGAGATAAGGATATGCTTAGATCTCAGGAAACTGAATGATGCTTAAGTTCATGATCCCTTTCCAACTCCGTTCATGGATGAGGTATTGGATAATGTTGGCAGACAAGAAGCATATTCTTTTACTGATGGGTTCACTAGATACCATCAGATAAAGATCGCGCCAAAAGAGAGGAGTAAGATGACCTTCGCGACTGAGTGGGGATTTTTTCAGTATACTGTAATGCTTTTTGTACTTAATGTAACAGCCCCAAAATAAATATCTAATTAACCTTCTAATCAACATTAAATTTAAATGAAAGTGGCACTTACCTAGCCAAATAAACATGTAATTAATTAAATAAATTCAAACTATGAATAGTGTTTACTTGTGCTTACCAGTGGTAGAAGTAGGCTTACCGCAACAAGGTTTTGGGGACGACTCTTCACCCAACCATAGGCTCAATTGTGCAATGGTTTGCTACAACTGGCGACCCCCGAGCCCTCAATCAACGTACTACTGCCAATGACTTCTAAGTCTTAAAATACCATTCTCCCAAGAGAATGAAAGATAGAATTTCGGAATAATGGAATGCAGGAATGCCTCTCATCTCCCTCCCATCTATTAAATAGAACAATATTGAAAGGGAAACCACATGCACACACTCCATGTGTCTACATGCAACTTTCTTTTGATTTTTAGTTTTCTTGTTTTATTTCCTTCTTTTTTATCGTTTCCTTTTCTTGTTTTATTTCCTTCTTTTTTATAGCTTCCTTGTTTTATTTATTCTTATCTAGAGCTTTAGTATGGTTATTACTATTTTTATTT
>APFE030208092.1:30254-49691 GCA_000404065.3 Pinus taeda
ATTTATTATTTTTATTATTTCTTATTTATTATTAAGGGAAGGGATATTACACTTAAGAATGCATCGGTGATCTTTTCACGCGTAGTCATTGTGTCATTCAAAGAGTTCATTCCCAAGTTTTTGGAGGTATGCTTTGATGATTGGATAGTGTTTGGGTTGTTAAAGCGCCATGTAGCTAGTTTGCGCTTGATGTTGGATACGTGCCGGAACTATCAGATCGCTCTAAACTTGAAGAAGTGCTTCTTTTGCGTCCCTTTTGGAATCTTGTTGGGTCATGTAGTGTGTAAACAAGGATTAATGGTGGACCTAGCTAAGATTGTGGTTATAATCAATTTGGAGGCACCAAGGAGTGTTAAACAACTGCATGCAACACTAGGTCATACTGGTTATTATCGAAAGTTCATCAAGAGTTATGCTCAGATTATCACACCAATGGAAAAGCTTTTGAAGAAGGATGCTACACTCTGTTGGAATGAGGAATGTCCATGGAGCCTGCATGTGTTAAAAGAAAATATGTTCACCAGACCGATCCTAGTCTTCCCATATTGGAAGAAGGAATTTCATGTGCATGTGGATGCATCATGTATTGCGCTGGGAGCAGTATTGACATAGGACGGTGAAGGAGAATTGGATCCCCCAATAGCCTTTGCAAGCAAGAAGTTGTTGAAATATGAAAAGAACTATTCGACGACAAAGAGCGAATGGTTGGCTATGGTGTACGCGCTCCAGAAGTTCCAACATTACTTGCTAAGCGAACACTTTAAGATGTATATAGACCATTCTGCATTAAAATACATGGTCAACAGCCTGTATGGGTTGGCCATATGGTTGTTGTTGTTTCAGGGGTATGATTTCGAAGTAATTGTGAATCTAAGGCACTTGAATGTAGGGCCAAATCATCTGTCATGCATTGAAACTGGAGAGGAGCCCACCAACTTTGAGGAGGGGTTGCCTGACACGCAGCTCTTTGCTATGCATATGGTAGACAATCATTTTGTTGACATTATCCACTTCTTGACTATAGGGATGGCTCCAAAAGGATACACTAGTCAATAGAAGAAGGAACTGGTAGTGTGCGTGGTAGATTTTTCTATTATTGCAAGTCACTTGTATAAAATGGATCAGACGAAATACTACGGTGCTATGTGCCTGATTTTGAACGAAGTAGTATCCTAGATGAAGCTCATGGAGGAGTTGCAGGAGGCCATTTTGTAGGAAAAGCGACAGCGCGGAAGATTTTACACACTGGGTTGTGGTGGCCAACCTTGCATCAGGATTCCAAAGCATATTGTAGGGCGTGTGATGCATGTCAGAGAACAGATAGGCCATCACGAAGGGATAAGATGCCTTTAAATCTACAGGTATCATTACAACCATTCGAAAAATGGGCAATTGATTTTGTAGGACCAATCCAGCCTCCAGGAAAGAAGACAGGTGCATGGTATGTCATCACCGTGACCGAGTATTTCGACCAGATGGGCGAAGGTGCAGCCTGTAAGGGAATGTACAAGGGAAACAACAATGAAGTTCCTATTTAAATATGTGCTGACCAGGTTCAATTTCCTGAAGATTTTGATGAGTGATCGCAGTACGCACTTCCTTGATGAAACAATTAGTGCACTGACGCAAGAGTTCCAAGTTTATCATCAAAAGAGCCCGACATATCATCCTCAGGCCAATGGAACGATGGAAGCGTTTAATAAGATATTAGAGAATGCACTAACAAAGGTTTGCAATGCACAGAGGAATGATTGGGATGTGTGCATGCCCACTATGTTATGGGCATATAGAACTACTTGTAAGAAGCTAACTCAGCAGAGACCTTTCAGGCTGGTCTATGGCATAGAAGTTGTGATGCCGATGGAATACATTGTACCTAGTCTACGCATAGCAGCGTTCACAGGCATGGCGGACCGTGAAACCTTAGAATACAACTCGCGCAACTGACAGAGCTAGAGGAAGATAAATTCTTGGTTGGATTCCATCAACAAGTTCAAAGGGAGTGCGAAAAATCATGGCATGATCGACACATCAAATTGTGCACCTTCAAGGTAAAAGATTTAGTTTTATTATATGACAGCAAGTTTGATAAGTTTCCAGGAAAAAATTAAATGCATTGGCTAGGGTCATATGTTATCAAGGAGATTACCAATGGTGGAGTAGTTCAACTTGTGAAATTGAATAGAGATCCATTTCTGGGAAAGGTAAATGGAAGCCGCTTGAAGCCATACACCGGGGATCCAACTAGATGGCTATATGACGGTAGCATAGTCTTAGCACTCCAGGCAACTGCAAGGAGGCACAGGAATATAAACTACACTACTCAAATTGTAGATTTTTGCAAAGAAGGGTCTGCGCGAAACTGCCTCTTCGCAAAACTGGAGGATGTCACAGTACCAACAAAAGTGTGAAGGGAGATGCACTATAAGGGTGGAGACCACACAATAGCTAGAAAGTGACTGCTACCTTCATTGTTCATGATTTGACGGCCAGAAGACGATTAAGAGGAGTGGGTAGCTGACATTTAAGGCATTTAAGGCTAAAATCAAGTGTGAAATATTTGGAAATCTGCCACCAATCTTGCATTTATGAGCAGATTTTGGGAGGAACAGTCGAATTTGAATTCAAATTTGCCTCTAAATTACAGGTGGTCGTCTAGCAAGAAACACTTTACGTTTTGAGAATTTCTGAGTTGTGATGTTTGTTGCATGAGCTCTTTGAGAATTTGATTACAAGATCTGTATCTGAGTCCAATCAGTACCTTATTAACAGCTTCATGTTTACACCAACTGAGACCGCTAGTACTGGGGGCACTGTCACCTCTAAGGTCGTGAGTATGGGGGTTCCCACAGCAGTGCCTAAGGCACCGAGGTCACCTACACCAACGAGAGAGGTTCCCAAGCCAAAGAAGGATAAACAGAAGAATACGATGCCGGTGTGCGAGTCAACAAGGAAGCATGCAACTAGCTACACAGGCTCAGAGAAAAGAAAATCCAATCGCGCAAGAGAAAGGAAAAGTGGTAGATCTGAAGGCCGAGGAGGGAATGGAAGACATTGATATTGAGCAGGTAGACCCTATTTCAAAGCTACCAGAATACATCCCTCCATGCCAGGGCAAGGCGAAGGTCCCAAAGGACCCAGATGAGGGAAAATTCCTCCTTAACACACCCTTGCTACCAAAAAATATAGCTTTTGAAGGTCCGCGCTTGGTGCGCATCCCACATCTGAAGCTTAAAGATTGGGATTTAGGGGACATTGAGCGGTTACCCCACCTAGCTACTGATACCTTCATGAAGAGAGTGTTCTACAAGGAGTCTGGTGTCACCACGCTAGAGTCGATGGAATGGATTCGCAGGGTAAACAAGACAGGGTTGTTGAACCTACTATGGGTGCCTCACAGCCACCGCGCCCCTATAAATTTGACAATCATTAAGTAGTTGTTGTCCTTGTGCATGACGAGTGCTTGTGGTTGAGTGAGTCGATACCAATTAACCAATATGTTGATCCATTGGATCACCTTATTGCCTCATTCAAGACCAAATCCGGCCAAGGCATTTGGTGGAAGGATGGGCGAGCACAATCTCGCCGAGAAGATGAAGGACAAGTTAAAACTTGTCAAGAAATTATGCAGGTATTCTATTTCCAGTATTACTGACCCCATGGTGAAGGTGGCCACCCAAATTTTGGTTCGCAAAGTGATGAGAAAGTGTCGCGCAGACGAGGTGTCGACACCAGTGGTTTCGTTAGCGTCTCAGTGTGCAGAGGGCGTACAGTTCAACTAGGTGCACTGCCTATGCAGTGAGTTCCTCACAAACTTCAGAGAAGCTCAGGACCACAACAAGACTTTCCATTATTCATGGTTGTTATTATCAATTGTGCTAGTCGCGTGGGAGTTGCTGGAGGACAACCAATTTCCTCCAATCGAGACAGATTTTCCCGAAGCTGCCAAGTTTGCATCTTTATGGGCCAACAAGGACGTTGACTGAGTCAAGGAAAGCAAAGTGTTTTGGGTATTGAAGGAGGCAAGCATCTGCGTAGCCATCAACCAAAAGTTGCGATTGTCACCAACCATCTTTAAGCAACTATATGGCTACATGGAATTCAAAGCGGACTTCCACCGTGTTTACATCTGGGCGCAGAAGGATCCAGATCAGAAGTGGTATGATCTTCCTTACTTGGCTACAAATGATGCCATTGCTGAGGTCCTCAAGCAATGGCCAGCAGATTGGAACACAACATCGGATTTGGCCATCAGGACTAGCAAGTCCACAGAAAAGTAGAAAAAGGAAGCGGTCTGACTAAAGGTTCAATAATTGGCAGAAAAGAGGAAGAGGGAAACTGAGGAGAAGGCTCAAGTAGAAGGAAGTTCTTCTTTAACAGAAGTCAAAAATCTCCTTCGCCCCAAATGTAGGAAGAAGAACAGTTAGAACAGGGCAGCGGCGATCAAGAGAGCACTCCTTTCTGGGTAAAGCAGCATAGGGAACATGAAAAGGAGGGATAGCGAAAGAAGACCAAAGCCTCCAAGTCGTTGCTTGATCCAATTACTTTGACAAAGGGTGACTTAAACGATATTAGTGACAAGATAAGGGAAACGAAAACAGAATTATTGCAGCAGTTTGAGAAGTAGCAGAAGCAAGCACTGGTCATTATACAAATGGGTCTACACGAGCTGCAGCCAAACAGCTAGACTCCATGCAGGTGCAGGGTAGAGAAACGCAACATCGACTAGTTTGGCAGTGGGGATCACTCAAGTAGCAGAATTGGTTCGATCCTTGGATCTTCGGGCAGTCACGCTGCCTAATGGAGCTCTAAGTGCAGAGGTGGATGCTGACAAGGATATTGTCAACACTTTAAAGAATATTTGTCTAAACTTGGTTGCGCTCCCCAGTGAGTTTATTCACACCTTGTAAGTAGGTGTGATCGCAGAGCATAAGGCCTGCGAGCAGCGCGCGCTAATCATGATCAACGAGTACAAGGTCAACAACAAATAGATTTTCATTGAAAAGATGACAATGCTAGAAGCATGGAAGAAGGTTCAGGAATAGAATGAGAACATTGCAGCCGTGGTAGCCAAAGCATGCAGAACCATTCCAAAACTACACATACCAGAAGAAGCATCGTTGGAGACCAAGATTCGAAAGTTGGCTGCAGGTGTGCGCAATGCAAAGACAGAAGTAGCCAAGGTTTAGTTTGGACTGAACCTTAAAATCACAAAGCTTGATTTGAATTCATAGCCTTCAACTCCACTACAGGTCAGAGCATAGCATGAAGCCGTTGTGAAGGATGCAATTGCAGTAGTATATGCCTCAGTGGCAGATTTCATTGCGCTCTTTGAGCAGTCTATGGAGGTTGTTACAACTTTGCAGGAAGATCCTAACCTACAGAGGTTGAACATAAAAGCCCACGAATTGCAGTAGCAGTATGATGAAGCAAGAGCGACGGCGCACACTGTCACTATATCATAGTGATAGGCTAAGCTACATGAGGCAAAGTAGTTGCTCGAATAGGTGGAGGTAGTGGAACAAAAAGAGGCGGTTCTCAAGGCCAGATTGGGCCCTTAGTTGGATGAGGCCTATGCCATCTCCTCCAACATTGAGGAGAATTTGTCGAGCCTATAGAGGACACAACATAAGGTAAAGGAAGATAGTGTAGGACCAGTAATCAAGCAGTTGGTCGAGCAGATCAAGCAAGCAACCATGCAAATCACGGCTGAGGTAGCAGTGACATAGGTTGAGCTGGGAGGTCTCCATAGTAATATCTCCGCACCAGCAGAGTGACTCGGGGGTGAGTTACGATATTTGTGTTGAGGGCCTATTGGGATAGGGTCCCCCCGCGGTCAATTTTGGGGCAAAATACCAAGTTTTGGAGAAAAATGCCCAAGTTTTTGTTATGTAAAGTGTAAAGTATCCACAAGTTGTGGTCACAGAGTGCGTAGATAGTTAAGTGTCATAAATGGTTTTACCCTTCTGTTATGTAAGTTGTGTCAGCTTTCGTAGATATACCCATGGTCCGCGGACCATGGAATTGTATAAAAAGGATAGTATTAGAGAGTCTAAGGCAAGGAAGTAGAGAGGTCAATGAATGTAATGGGTCAGTAGAAGTGAAAAGCAAAGAGTCTTAGAGTAGAAGAGAGGCTTTGTAGCTATGTGCACAGAGGCCTAGAGTAAGGTCTGCAGCTGAGTGCGCAGACCCTTGCAACTGAGTGCGCAAGGTAGTCTTGAGTCTGTAAGCAGAACTGAAGTATCAATAAAGAGATTATTCTGGAAATATTTGTGATTTTTCCATTTACTTCTGTTATGAATGAATGCGTTTATGTTATGATGAATAATGGGGTTATGATTTAATAATGTATTGATGTGTGATTCTACATGTTTACATTGTTATAAGAACACAAGTAATAATATCTATTTACATGAAGGATATCTTAATGCATGTTAAATTTATCAAACACTTAAGTCGATATCGGAAAATACGGAACTAAGGGTAATTACAAAGGCACGTAAGGGGTTGATTCACCTATTTAGGGTCTGCGAAAGATAGTCGTAGACCTTCGCGAAGGTCTGGAAGTTGATTAAACGAAGTATATCGATAAGCCCTAAAAGGCTTATCAATCTGCGTGAAGGAAGATTTAAGACATAAACGACATCACACTCATCTATGGGTGCGGAAACATGGCTCCAGCATCCCCCCATACTACTTCAGGTGAGACTTGAGGCTGCACTCCCAAGATTGATGCTGAAAGGGCCAGTAGTGTAGCGATTTGTTTGGCAAAATTAACTCTGAACCTGGGTCAAGACCCACTAAGCCAACAGGGCATGTAGATTTTTGCTTACTGACCTTTGGGTGGTTGTCGAGCTCCTATTACCTGTTCATTCAGCCTCTGAGCCAACATGTCAGACCAGTTGTATGTTATTCCTTCACTGGCCAGTTGATCCAATGCGATCACCCAACTCTACGGGAAGGTTTTCGTGCTCTCTTGGCCGTAAAAGCGACATACAAAAATGACCAAGTACTAATCTGCCTTCCGCAGTATCTTTATCTTGTAAATATGGTTGGGTGTCATCCTAAACTTGGTTGGCTCCTTCACCCAGTTCTTCAAGATATTCCTGGAGTTTGCATTGATGCTGGGTATGCTAAAGGGTGTCTCCATGATGATAAATGGCTTCGAAAAGTGGTACATCTGCTAATAGTCTTGTTCCCTGAAGGTAGCCATCTTTGTCCCACCAACATTTCTTAACACTATTGTCTCGAGAGCAGTGTGTGAGACTATCCAATGTATCATGTCCACGCATGGAAATGTGGGGTACCTGCATGCAATATGGTACAAGCCAGACTTGTGAATGTTCACATAAACCCTACAATCTTCAAGATATTCCTCAAATGTGCCTGAGAATGCATCATTTATGTCCTACCGTTTTAGCTTGATTTCCTTGTTTATGATCAGCTTAGTGTCTTTATAAATCAACAAACTCACAGACACTCGCTCAACTACTTTTCCAATTGTGCTTCCATCAGTATTCTTTGACCCTGCTCTCTTAGAGGCCATTGAACCTGAACTATTGAGAGACGGACGAACAATTGCTATACCTGGAGACATTGCAACATGCATGGCAAGCAATCTGTCAGTTAAAAACAAAGAAAACTTGAGGACTGACATGATATGATGCAGGAGAATCCAGACTTAGCTAGCAATGTGATTGTTTGTTCACATGTTGTGGCTAAATGAGTGAATTTCATTGACCTGAGTGGTCAAAAGTCAGTTTTAGTAGAGAGGGTTAGATCTCTTGAAATTGACCTTTCACCATTGTAATAATTAGAGAATTGTATTATTTTCAGCCTAAGGGATAAGTTGTTAGCATAGGTGTGTAACAGAGCTTAAGAATAGAGATTTAATTTTTAGATTGATTAAAATAGAGATTGAGTTGTTAATGCAGTTAGAATAGGATTTGACTCATAAAAGAGAAAAGAATGTAATGGAGAAGGATTAGCTGAGATGATAGAGAATTAAGTGAGTAAGCAGAAGTTCGAGTGATAGATATGGTTTTGAGGTTGAGACAGAGGTCAAATAAAACTATTGTAATTGATACGAGAGGGCCAAGCCCTATAATTCCTATTTTATTGAATAATTGAATGAGTGTGATGTTGTGTGTTAATTCTGTGCAAAATTTCATTAGTGTCTGTGCATCGGTGCTTTGGACCCTAATCGGGTATTTCCTCTGTTTTAACGTTTTAATTATAAATCTTGGCATTTATGTGTTTTATTGTTAATCGTGATCATTTAGCGTTAAAGTTCAATATTGGGATTAAGTGCTAAACCTTTGTTTAATCGCTTTATTAAAGGTTTGATTTATGCACATGGTAGTATTCGAGAAAACCATAAGTGGTATCTCGCATGCCTTTCAAGTGGTAAGTGGTAATATTCCGAGTTGCGATTAACTTTAGAGCTCGACACGTAACAGACGGAGGAGAGAGAAAAATACTTTTATCGCATGCCTCCAAAGTGTTAAAGACCGTGCTAGAGTCCGCATGAGATTGTGTGACGATCGTTGGATCGGACGGAGTAAATCGATGTTGGAAAATCACTGGGCTAGTTAGAAATCAGGGAAAGTGATAACCGTTAGATTTGGAGAGAGGAGATCAACGGTGCAGAGTGAAGCACTGGTTAAAAAGGTAACGTCAAAGTGGGTCCAATAGTGTTTATTGTTGAAAAGTGGGACCCTCAAGGGAAAAAGTAAACCACGTATAAAATTTGTTTAACGCAAATGGTTGGCTATAAAGTAACCATTAATCTGTTTTTATACTATCACCTTATTTCATCAACCTCCTATGTCATTTTGGTATCAGAGCTCAGAGATTGAGTTTGGCTGTAGTAAACATGCCACCGAGGAGAGGAGTTGGCATAGGTCAAGGAAGACCTGAAGCAAATGTAGTTCTACTGGAGGAGATCTGGAATATGTGTACAAGGATGGACACAATGGAGACTACTCAGAGGAGAGCACCTGATGAAGGAGTTGCCAGTGTTGCAGAAGAATCTTCTAAGGAAGAAGAAGAGGAGGAAAACGAGACTACCAAAGTTATCAAGATGTTGGCTAAAGTAGGTGGAAAACGAAAGGTGGAAATTACTATGTATGAAGGGAGTCTCAATGTAGAAGAGCTGATGGATTAGATCAATGCATTGGACAAATATTTTGACTATGAGGAGGTTGATGATAAAAAGTAGGTGAAGTTTGCAGTTACCAGATTGAAGGGTCATGCAGCTATCTGGTGGGATGAACTACAAACATCCATAACAAGAAAAATAAATTCCAAGATCAAGCAATGGGATAAAATGGTGAGTAAAATGAAAGCTAAATTTATGAAAAAATATTATTAGTTAAATATTTTCAAACAGTTACAGAATTTAAGGCAAAAAGGAATGGATGTCAAAGAATATACAGAAGAGTTTTATAGGCTTAGTATTAGAGTAGGACATGCAGAGGATGACATGGATAAGGTAGTCAGATACATCAATGGCTTTAGATATGACATACAAGATGAGATCAGCTTGTTGGGTGTAAAGACAATTGAAGATGCCTACCAAGTAGGTTTGAAGGAAGAAGAGAAGATGTTGAGGAAACAAAATCATAGGAATAGAGGGAAAAGTTCAGTAAGAGGTAGAGGAACTACTAGATCAAGGTTTCAGCAACATCAGAGTAAAGCAATAAGTTCAAGTGGTAGGCCACCACAGAGAGGAGACTTTAATAGAGGGAGATTTTCACCCAGAGGAAGAGGTCGACAAGAGATATTCAGTGTTATACATGTGGAGAATGGGGACATGGATCATGGGACTGTCCGCATAATAAAGCAAAAAGTCAGAGGAATTTTAATGTGGCTGAGTAAAAGGAATAAAAACCTCAAATTATAGACAAGGAAGAATCCCCTGAAGTAGGAGAATCCCTGTTGTTGAAAAGGGTATTGCTTAAACCAGAGAAAGGGACTGGAGAACCAGCTCAGAGAAAGAATTTGTTGAGAACTACATGAAAATCCAAAGGCAAATGTTGTAAAGTGATAATTGACAGTGGAAGCACTGATAACCTTGTTTCTACAGAAATGGTGGACAAGCTGGGATTAGTGAAGACAGTACACCCTATTACTTACAAAGTGACATGGTTACAAAAAGGACATCATATTATTGTGATAGAACAATGCAAGGTAGAGATACAGATTGGTACTTATAAAGATGTGATATTGTGTGATGTAATGCCAATGGATTTATGCCATGTATTGTTGGGAATACCTTAGCAGTTTGATAGGAAAGTTATTCATGATGGGAGGAGAAATACTTATACTCTGGAGAAAGATGGAAATAAACATACATTGTTGCCATTGAAGGATGAAGGTGACAAAGGAATAGCTTGAAACAGTCTTATGTTGATGAGTGGAAAGGATTTGTTGCAAGAGGTTGGAAAAGGTGAAGAAATGCATTTTGTTGTCATAGGGAGACCTAAGATAATTTTGAGTTCCACAAACTTAGATGATTTACCTGAAGAAATCAAAAATCTGTTGAATGATTTTGCTAATATTATTGTGGATGAGTTGCCAAATGCATTTCCACCAATCAGGAGTATTAGTCATCATATTGACCTAATACCAGGAGAAAGTTTGCCAAACAAAACAGCATAGTAACTCCTCAAGAGAATGCAAAAGTTAGAAGACAAGTGCAAGAACTGATGGATAAGGCACTAATCAGAGAAAGTCTTAGTCCATGTGTTGTCCCAACAGTACTCAGTCCAAAGAAAGGAGGTGAATGGCACATGTGTACTGATTCTAGAGCTATAAACAAGATCACAATCAGGTATACATTTCCTTTACCACGCATGGATGATTTGATGGATTGTTTGAGTGGGTCAAAGTATTTTACTAAAATAGATATGAAGAGTGGATATCATCAAATAAGAATTAGAAAAGGAGATGAATGGAAGACTGCATTTAAAACAAACTGTGGTTTGTATGAGTGGTTAGTGATGCCTTTTGGACTCACTAATGCACCTAGCACATTCATGAGATTGATGAATGAAGTCTTGAAGGAATATGCAGGAAAATTTGTTATTATTTATCTTGATGATATTCTAGTTTTTAGTAGAAGCAAAGAAGAACATCTAGAGCATCTTAATTTGGTTTTAAGAACTCTGCAGAAAGAGAAACAACTAATAAATCTGAAGAAATGTAGTTTCATGAAAGAAGAATTAATTTATTTGGGATTTGTAGTTTCTAAGGAAGGTTTGAAAATGGATCCAGAGAAAGTCCAAGTGATTTGGAACTGGCCTATTCCAAGGAACATATTTGAGGTAAGAAGCTTTCATGGTCTTGCAAGGTTTTTAGGAAATTTATCAGAGGTTTTAGCCAGATTTGTACACCAATTCTTGAAACAATCAAGGAGAATAATCAACCATTCAAGTGGACAAAAGCAGCAGATAGAAATTTTAAGTTGCTGAAGAAGAAAATCACAGATAAACCAGTTTTAGCTTTACCTGATTTTGAAAAAGTATTTTAAGTTGAAACAGATGCTAGTGGAGTTGCAATTGGAGCAATTTTTAGTCAAGAACATAGACCAATAGAATACTTTAGTGGGAAACTAAATGAAGCTAACAAGAATTATTCTTCTTATGATAAATAATTTTATGCAACTATACAAGCTTTAAAAAAATGGAGACATTATTTGCTACCAAAGGAGTTTATATTGTATTCTGACAATCATGCATTACAATTCATAAACATCTAGCCAAAAATTGAACCAGAAACATGCCAAGTACGTAGAGTTTCTACAGAGCTTCACTTTTGTGATCAAACATACCAGTGGTAAGTTGAACAAGGTTGTTGATGTTTTGAGCAGGGTAAATTTCATTTTCCAAGAATTAAGAGTTGGTATTGTAGGATTTGAAGAAATGGTTGATATGTACAAAGATGATGTAGATTTAAAATATATTTATGCAGTTGTACAAAATCCGATAGTTCATAACAGGATTCAATGGTTAGATTATCTTATCCAAGGAGGTTTACTATTTAAAGGAAATAAATTGTGTATTCCCAAATGTTCTATGAGGGAAAACATAATTAAGGAGAAACACAGTGGACGACTATATGGACACTTTGGACAAGAAAAAACCTTTGCTCAGGTAAATGCTTTTTATTATTGGCCAAATATGCAAACTGATGTTAAGAAATTTGTTGAGAGGTGCAGGGTATGTCAGCATGATAAAGGGAGAAGCCAAAATACAAGATTGTACCAGCCATTTCCAATACCAGACTGACCATGGATGTACTTAGTATGGATTTTGTTTTGGGGTTACCTAGAACTCAAAGGGGGAATGATTCCATTTATGTTGTGGTAGATAGATTTTCCAAGATGGCACATTTCATTGCAAGTAAGAAGACTAGTGATGCAACACATATTGCTAATCTATTTTTTTTCAGAAGTTGTAAGGTTACATGGATTGCTTGTAAGTATTGTGTCTGATAGGCATACAAAGTTTGTTGGGAATTTCAAGAGAACTCTTTCGAAGAAACTAGGTGCTAACCTTAGTCTCAGTTCAACATACCATCCTCAAATAGATGGACAGACCAAAGTGGTGAACAGAAGCTTGGGGAACATATGAGAAGTTTAGTGTATCAAAATCATAAGCAGTTGGATTTAGCACTTGCTCAGGCGGAGTTTACTTATAATGACACTCCAAACTGAAGTGCTAGAATGAGTCCATTTCAGATTGTTTTTGGAATGAATCCAAGAGTGTAATGCCCCACTTAAATCTTATCCTACAAATTTTGTTAATGTTTACATTATCTGAAAATATTGAGAAATACAGGTCTAATATAAAATTCATGATTTCCATTATTCAAATTCCCCACTTACCTTCTCAAATTGAATATTGGGTAGGATATGGTCTCCTTCCATTATTTCAAAATGTATGTATTCATTTCACATTACCCAATGTACCCTCACATTTATTAAGGAGAAGACATGGTCCTCTCCATGTAATTACATTTCACATTCCCCCATGTACCCTCACATTTACTTGGGAGAAGACATAGTCCTCTCCAACTCATTATCAATATATATATCCATTTCACATTACCCAATGTACCCTCGCATTTATTAAGGAGAAGACATGGTCCTCTCCATGTAATTACACTTCACATTCCCCAATGTACCCTCACATTTACTTGGGAGAAGACATAGTCCTCTCCATCTTATTATCAATATATATATTCATTTTACATTTCCCAATGTACCCTCACATTTTCTAGGGAGAAGACATAGTCCTCTCCATGTTATATATATTCATTTTACATTCCCCAATGTACCCTCACATTTACTAAGGAGAAGACATGGTCCTCTCCATGTAATTACATCTCACATTTCCAAATGTACTCCTAGCTTACTTGGGAGAAGAGAAGTCAACTATAAGGATGGGTGAGAAGTTAATAACATTAATGAGAGGTGGTTGAGATGGAGAAGGGAAGGAGGGTATAAAAAGGGAAGGGGGAAGAGAGAAAGGGGATGTTTTTTTGGGAGGTCTTGCTTATGATTGTGGGGTTGGTTGTGATTGTTGGGACTTGTTGTGTTTTGGAGACCTTAGGAACCTGTGGAGGTTTCTTGGGTTGTTGAGAGGAGGAAAGTATTGTTATCTTGGTCTGGATATTTCATTGGGACACACACACACTACATCTGGTTGGACTTGGGCTCGGAGGGCTAGGCAACCTATGGAGGTTTCCTGGGCTAGGAATTATTTCCTAGTTGGCTGGGAGGTAAATCCGGTTGGGTCCGTCAAGAGGAGCGTTCAGTAGGAGCAAAAGGACAAAGGTATCTCCATCAGCCACCGGCACAAGTATTCCTCCATAGTCCACTTTGGTAAAGTTAATTAGAATGAAATATCCACCTTCAATTGTGTTGATTATAATGTAAGTAACAAAATTTTATTTGTTTAAAAGCAGTGTAAGTAGGTAAGTTATCACTTCTTATCATATTTAATTTCAGAAGAATCTAGATTTATAGTAGACCCTAGGGTAGGGTTCTTACACATGGTATCAAAGCCAAGTTCAACCTCTAGGACCTATGGACCCTTATTTTTGGCTTCCTTCTCAAATTGTTAATTTAATTTACACCTTGATCCATTGTTGATTTGAGTTTGATTCATTCGCTGGGACCATGAGAGCACTGCCATAATCAAGATAACCAGGGCTAATGCTATTTAGCAAGAATAACTGGTGTTAGATTGTCACCGCTGTAATAGCAAGCCTCAGTCTGACAGTAAATGTTTGTTTGTGTTTCAACTGTAACACCCAAGGTGGAGGGTCTGGACTTGAATAGATTCCAGCAGCGATTTCCACACAGGCCCTCAAGTAATTCCGACACAGTACAAGACCATACATAGATCCGCTTTGCCAAATTTGAGCGAATGGATGCAAAAACAAGAGCCTGATTTTTTTTAACATCGTTCCATTAACATACGAATAAATTTGTTGGTCACTGCACCCTTTGCTGACTAGTGCGGGCATGGTATTAATGACCTTGTAAGAGACAAATTCGTTTTGCTCTATGGTTCTTTTTAAATTCTTTTCTAAGTCCTTGATGTCAAAGGAACAGAATTTCTTTCTCAAGTCAGGAAAGTCTTTGTTCATTGGAATTAAAAGCATTTTACAGAAATGAGAGTGCTACCGGCAAAAATTTAGATAGTATAGTTTTGTAGTTGATGCTACGACAACATTGTTTGTGCAGTCACTGCCTTGTTTGGTTATTGGTATCAATTTTACTTTGTACTGTATTTAGATACTTTAAGCTAGATCATTTCCGCATAAGATTGATAGGGATTCGACTCTGTAGTGATTATAAAAAAAAAAAAACATTGTTGTTTGTCTATCCTATTTTAGTACTGCCACATGACTTGCTCCAATCATCTTGCTCTAGACTATTACCATTTTCCAAAACCTTATCAATCTGCTAACACAACTGCCTCTTTGTGAAGATAGTCCAATACGGTCCGAAGTATTCTTAATCTTGGACCCTTTGAAATTGCCTGTAAGCTTAGCATGTGCCTTGTCTCAGAATTTTTAGCTTCCAAATCCTTAACTCCATAACTGCTATCATCATCAACCGCATCCAAAGCTGCTAACAGTTTCTGTTGCACAGTGCTCCAGACATCACCCACATTACTTTGGCTTTCTTCCCTAACAAGCCAGCTGAGAAGGGTATTATCTGTTGAGGAGTCATCCTGGCAGACAGTTTCATTTGCCTTTTTCCGTGAATTTGGGGATCTTGGGGTAATGATTCCGGCCATTTCGACAAAATATTTTTTCCTCGAAAGAAATGTCAGGGCTTCATAGATCCGTCAGTGTACCTTCTCAGAATGCCCTTCCCCCCAGGGAACTTCTGGATGACTTGTGCAGTCGATTTGTTTTGAATTGTCCTAAAGAAGATCTTCAGTCCTTCGAAAGGATTTTATTCCTTATAGAGCAAGCGCACTAGTTTTATGAAGACAATGCAATGGAGCAAAATCCATCTCTGAAGTCACTAAGTCTAAGGGAATTCACATCTTTAAGTATCCCTTGAATGAATGAATGCAGTGTGATTTTCTTAATTATAACAGACTGATAGATAACCTGATTATTGCTTTACTGTAGTAATTGACATGGATAATGGTCTTTTCTATGTTCTTTGGCATACTTTTTTTTCATTTGCGGGGAATATGCGTGTGGGAGCCGCATTCTCTTCTAATATGCCTTTAAAGATACATTTTTCTGAATCGTCTTAAAAGAGGATCTAGAATTTAGAGACCTATTAGCTCCACAATTGAAAATGCTCGACCTAGAGCAGACACCAAGGTTTCGCATGAAGACAGACCTGCAAATTTTAGAGATTCAGAAAATGCAATATATAAATTGTCACATCTGGTTTGGTTTCTGTTAAAACTATTTTTATGGTTAAAAGTTAATGCCAAGTTAGAAACCAAATTTGCATGTGCCCTAGAAGTAACCCATGAAGTCGTTTTATGGAGAGGGTCATGTATCTCATTATGCCTATTTCAGGTCATTAATTTATCTATGGCTACTCTTGCAAACTGAGGTAAATTAAGCCGATTCAAGTTAGCCATGCTTACCTGTGCAAACCTCTAATGGATTTAAATCTGGGATTGTCAGAGATGTATTGCCAAATTAGAAGCTTAGCAATTTCTACCAAGGACACCTGTAACTTTCAGGAATTGATGCCCAGAACTAGAATTCAAAACTCAGAAGTATATCAAGATGACCTCCACTCATGGTAACCATTATTCTAATTCAACATATAATATTAAGGTAGTGTTCATTTTTTAATTCCCCCTAAAAATATTGGCAGCCATTCAAACAAGTCCAATGAAGATCAAGCTAATGGTGAAATAGCTGCCACAGTGTATAAGTTTCAAAGTAAAAATGTCACAGTGATTACAAACTCTGCACACATCATTAATACACCATAACTGTGAAAGTTAAGAGACACACACTATGAGAAAACTAAGAAGCTTTCAATTTTCCCTATAGATAGGACTCAGCCACAGCACTCAAACCTAATCTAGGATACTAAAAGATACAATGGTCTGAGATGATGAAATGTGAGGACTAAATGGTGTTCATATCTTTACTTGGTTCTAATTTCTTTTCTAACCTTCACATATCCCTGACCTAGGTTTTTCAAGAAGCTTTGTCAAAAGTCCGAAAAATCTTTATCTATTGTTTCACCACAAAGTGAAAATTTCAAAATATGAGCTAGTTACACTTACTATTCAGTGTTCACATACTTCCTAATGAAAAAGATCACATTGCTAACGCATAGCTACCCTTGTCCATTTACTGTTTGGAATTTGAAATTGTGTTACTAGTTTTGGATTATCCAATGTTTTGATCTGATCCTCTATCCATCATCGTTATGTTGGTGGGCAGAGAATCTGCTCAAAATGTTGGATAATCCAAAATCTAATAATGCAGTGTCAAATTCCAAAATAAAAATGGACAAATGTTACAATTGTCAAAATGTAATCAATTAAAACATAATGACCTAATAGAAGAACTAATCAATATGTGGATATTGCAGAATTAGAGTTAATTGGTTTCACTTCAACAACTTAATGAGTTTTCCCTCACCGTTAAGTCTAGTTGGTATTGAATTCAACTACTTCTTTCTTCTAGGTATTTATTTCAATTTTCAGCTTGATCTGAAAAAGATAGTCCCCAAGGCTATTGGTAGATTTATGTTATTCATGTTTGTATTGAATAATATATGCACTCTTTGCTTTATTAATAGAGAGGCATGTTGAATAGTTTTCCTTATTTTATGTCTTTTACAGCAGATCAAATTGCTTTCTTTTTCATCAAACTCGAACATAGAGATAGGTGTATACCATCTATCAAGTACCAAAATGACAAACATGGACATAATATACCGAAGGGTGAGGGATGTGTTTACTTTGAGGAAGACAAATTTTCTGGGAAATTTTGACTGTTGCAGATTATCAAGGGATAGCCCCAAAGCTTTTGGGATGCTTCGACATTTCTCGTGATTTTTTTCCAAAAAGATGTCAAAGTATAATACTAATAGGAAAAAGAATAAAGTCAATAATAAACCCTAAAATGACTACATTTACAACCCAACTGCTCTTTAAAACCATGTTCTTGGCATTTGCAAGAGCAATGACCTACAAAACAAGTTAACAATGCTGAGTGAAGAAGATTCTTACATCTGAAGGAGAGTTAGTTTGTTCACAAAAAGCAAGCGTGCTCCATTCTTATCTCTGCGATTTTCTATATTGTGACCATGTTTCACAAGGTTTGATGCATGGTTGGATACCAGTGAGGTTGTAAAAGAGTCCTTACCTAGCTTTCCAATACCTGTGTAGCTTGCTAGCCAAGTTGAAATTAGTTGGTATGCTAGAGCTTCTTCTCTCCTACATGAATGCAACTTGGATATCAAGAAGCCTCCTCCATAGAGTTCTCTGTTGATGCTCCTTACCTAAGTAAGATAGATATTAATTGATGTACTAGAGTAGAGATTTTCAAAGCCTACTTGAAATTCACTTTTTTGAGCCAAATGAGCAGCCCTAACTTCCAAGATTCATCTCTACTTCCACCCTTGACAGTGAACTAAAACCCCATAAAGATTCTCACCTCTTGTCCATCTAACAGGATTCGTGGGAATGGACATGGTTTGAGAAGGAATTAGATCAAGGCATGGGCATAAAGATTATATATGAGGTTTTAGAAGGGTACATACTTGGATCTGAATGAGGCACCACTTGCACGGACTATTTAAAAAGTCCTAAACCATTGCTACTAAAGACTTTGGACTGGTTCTCTGTATACTGAACCAATGTTAATCCCCTTGATTCAACTTATGCTTGATCCCTGCTCTCAATCGTTGCAATACAAGAGCAAACTCCATCATCAACTATGAATTAGATTCGTGATACATTACTTAATGCTCAAAATCATATATTAACAAAACCATATAAAATGTGTGAATAAAACATCAATAGCTTGGTATCCAATTCTCCATCATCTCTACCAATAACAATAACAGGCCATTATCCAATTCTCTTTTGGCTCTACTCATAACATATTACAGGTTGCTTTATTTTTAAGGCATCTACTTATCTAAATGCAGGACTAGAAGCACACAATGGGTGTCATATATTTCAATTTTCAAGTAGATCAAGATTCAAGCCCCTGCTCCTGTCTGACCAAAATTCATAAAATAATTATATGCCACTATCCAATTCTCTCTTCACATACACTTTGTATTTTCAGCACCAAAAACATTTCTTTTCAACTTCTGCTTATTAGATTGCTTGGCTTGATTGAGACTTGAAGCAGTATTGGAAATTACCTGTGTTTGTGTCAAGATAGGTTGTCAAAAAAATGTTTCTAGAATGCATATATAGTAGATTCTCAGTCAAATATCACATATAATATGTTGGTGTAATGGTGGTTAAGCTTAACTTTGTGGTCCTTTAGTAGTCATTAAAGTCATTTATGATTCCTGATTCTTTAGTGTGCGTTATGGTGTTATGACTGCAAGGGGGCATATATTGGGTCAAACCATCTACATTTAATCCAATATATGCCCGCTTTGAGGTATGTTATGAAGCTCCACGATTTCCTCTTGCAGCCATACAAACTAATGATGACATCAAGACAGTTATATCAATGTAATAATTTAGATTTTCCAATGTCAAATTTAGCTCTTCAAGCAACCAAAATCAAAATTCTGTAGCAATTTCAAGCATTTCATACATAGGTAGTGAATATTCAACTTCAAACTCAGTGGAAATGATGAAAGATGAGAAGAACAAAATATTTGTCCCCTATGACAGCAAATTCGAGTTTTCAGAAAAGGAAATAAGACTTTGATGCAAGATTCTATAATTGATGCCT
>APFE030208107.1:3600-13885 GCA_000404065.3 Pinus taeda
CTTTAAATAGAATTCATGGACCAATCGGGTGTCAAGCCATGGATCAAGTGTCGGTAATACGGAGGAGAGAATGAACCGTCGGATCACTACATATCGTGACCATCGGATTGTAAGTTAAAAAACGTACAATGGTAAAGAAACACACTTTACCTAACTCTATACCTAACTCTATACTAGACCAAGTTGAACTTAACTATTTCCTATGTGTCGGAATATCCTAACAGTCTGAAACAAGAAACTGCAAATGGAGAGGCCTGTAGTTTTGCTAAGCTGGTTGGTTCCTCTCTTGTGATTTTGCCTCGCTTATGAGGCTTTCTCTGTTGCCTTATTCTTTCCACTGAACTGTCACTAGCTGTCTCCTCATCATAGTCATAATCACCTCTATCTATGATTAATCAACTCTCTTAGTTTGCATAGTTTTAACAATGTATGTGATGAATGGTATGTTCTAGGGCTTGTAGCGATGGGTATGGCTGACTTTAGGAAGCTATGGGTAAAGTATGAGAGGGAGTGGAAGGTTTAGGGAGTGGTATAATATGATAAAAATGATGGGAATAATAAGTTTAGGGTTTAGTTATGAGTTTGAATGATGGGAAAAAACCACATGACTAGGGTTTTATAGTGAAAATTAGGGTTTTATATAGAGAGTGAAAAACTTGTCTAAAACTTCATATATGCAAACTAATCATCAAGCCAGGTGCTGGTACTTACTTGAAAGGTGAAATTTGGAGGAAATCTGGGAAAAACTTGAAGATTGGAGTGTTTTTGGTGTTGGCTGCCCTAAGCGCAACGCCTCTGCATAGACACGTGGCGCAAGGCTCTAAGCGCAAGGCCCATTGAAATTTGAACTGTGGAAAACTATCCTATGCACAACGCCCTTCTCCCTATGCGTAGTGCCGGGCAAAACTCCTCAAAAGCGTAGCGCTGGTTGCCTATGCGCAACGCTGCCCCTGTTTTGCTAAAATCACATTGAAATTGCTTATTCTTCTCTCCTTTGGCTCCTTTGATTTGCTAAATGACACAATGGAGTGAAAATAGAATCAAATGAGTTTATATATGAACCCCATTATAATTTTTTCATTTTGAAAACCCACTTTTCCAATGTTTCTTTGCCTTTTTAGAAACCCTGATTTTAATTCCTTCCACTTTTTTCTTTTGCAAGTGGATTTTCTCATGCCGACTTGATTTCTTTGTGGTCTTTGTAGCCCAATAGTATAGTTTTCTAACTTATGGGTAGCTTAGGATCACTATTACATATAGGAACATGAAATTACATAAAAAATAAGAATAGAAACAAAATACTCTGTTTTCACCTCAAAACATGTTTTGAGGTGAAAATTACATTTGACTTTAATAAAAATAATTTTCAATTCTTCTGATACTTTGCTTGAGTTTATTTGACATCCACATGTCCTTGCTGATCTTTATTGGCATTCAACCATCAAATTTAACTATGGTTAAAACCCTAAAACCTAATGAGACCAAACCCTAGTAACCTAATGGAATGAACTGCAAAAGAAAAATGAATTTTGACCGAAAAAAATAAGAAAGAGGATTAGCAAGTATGTTTCATGAGGGAAACTGAAGTGACCTCAACCATCAGTGGATCCATGACCTAATGGATTACTGAAAATTTACAATATGGGACACCTATCATGGAAATGCAAAAGAGCAGATTTTGATCACTGATGGCAGTATGACAAGATTGACACTAACATTGCCTCCAATGGTGATGGTAGCTCCTTGGAGGTGCCAAGAACACTGTAGACCTAGTAGCCTCATCCATTGGGCAACAGAGTCAAAACCTCTCAAAAATTGAAAACTGACACAATGCAAACTGAAACTGACTCATGACTCAAACTATGACTAGAAACTGTCTTGAAAATGATTGAAAAAATGACTCAAGACCTACTTAACTGAAACAGGTACTTACAAAGATTTTTAATGGCAACATACGATCAAGATTTGAGGACTTCAAATCATGATGACAACCACCTACCTACTGATGAAATATGTACAATCATGTGAAGTGGGCCTTCCAATGTAACCAATCCAGTAGATGGCTACTTACTGAAATTCTGCTCTCACTTTCCCTAAGCAGGTAGAATGGTGTACATGTAGGTGACTCACAATAAGAACTAAAACCAAGGCTTATGCTAACGAACCAGGAAACATTCATATTCTCTAATGCTTGCAAAAGAATTCCGAAGGGATCTTGAAAATCCTGAACTACTAGCTTGTCTTGAGATCCAGCAACAAAAATACAAGTACTCCCTTCATTCTAATCTGAAAGAACAGTTGGTTGCTGATTGATAGGAAGGCATAGAGAAGTATAAGCTTCTTCTATCTAAGTGTTGGCTGTAAATTCCTCAAGCATGAGAAATTCTGACTCGATCTCTGGCATATTGTCTCTCTCAGGCTCATATTCCTCAATTTCATAGCCTAAGTCATTTTTAAAGAGAAAACATTCTTCAAGATTATCAAACATGACAACCCTATCATCTTCATGAAAGAAAACAATATCTGTTCGCTGATATATAAATCTAATTTCAACACTGTCATCATTTTCAAAAGTGGAAGAAGCTTCACTAACACCTTCTTGACTATGTGAACACTGCAAACCTGCATTAGCTTGGGCTATAACATGACCTTTTAGGAGTTGATCTATCTCATCTTCAGATAGAGGAGAGAGTACTTTTTGCTTTCTATTGCTAAAACAATAATTGTCTTCTTTTCCTCCTAAAGATTCACAAGGTTTTTGAATATCTTCATTAATTTCAAGCAAATGAGTATATAAATTTTCCTCAGATGGCTGATTCATTTCATATGATTCCTGTTGACTATCAAGATGCAAAATTACTTCATCTTCAAGCAAAGAAGAAGCTACTGTATGCTGATTATGATCTTGTGTAACGAAGTGACTGGATTTTTGAGACTGTTGTTGAAGGGAAAAATCAAAGAAGGCTTCAATGATTTCTTCATCATCATAATCTAAATCTAGATCTAGAATAGCCAACTTGACTTTATCACAATCTAAAATTGGAACTTGATTTTCCTGGATACTGTCTTCTGCTATGATCAGATATGAAATAAGACCTTGTCTTCCATCATTTTCAATTGTACTAAGATCTTGAACCTACTACAAATTTTCCTGTGCATCTTGACAAGTATCCTCTAAGCTCTCTTTATGCTGCTGAAATGGATTTTCATACACGGCTTCCATGATCTCATCGTCGATGAAGTCATCATCTTCATAAATTTTCTCAAGATTTTCAATAAAAATATAAACGTGTTTGCAACAGTTCTGAACTAATATTAAGGATGGACACATTTACGACATGTTTTGCACTGAAGATCATGTGTAAAACATCTAACAAAACCAAACATAGTAAGAGCTCATGTTGATCCTTGGTGACAAGCTACGAAGACTGGAACTAATAGATTCCATCACGATTGACTACTACACTAGATCCCTTTCCAGGGATATTTCCATGTTCGATAGCAAAAATCACCATGGTAGAAAACTTTGCTGCTGCAATCGAAGTCAAAAAGGATCTTATCTCTATCGGTGCCTTAGAGCATGAGTCCCATGAGAATACAAATCCCTCCGAGAAGAAGAATTAGGCCTCATCAAGTAAAACCGTAGATAAAGATAAAGATTCCTTCGATTTCGAGGGGCTAGCCAAATCCATAAAAAAATTGACTAATGAAGTGTTTGAGCTAAAGGGAAGGATCAATGACACTTTGGGAGGAGCAAAGCCTGCTAAGACCTTTTTTGGAAAACTAACAACCTCCCCCCTAAAGTGTCACAAACATCCAGCTCGACCTTCAACATGGAGGAGCTGGGAAAGGACAACTTTTGCACTTTCCATCAGGCTTCCCACTCTACGAAGACCTGCCCACAGTTGCTCCATAACATGATTACCGTAGTCACCCAACTGTTAGAAGATCAAGCCATTGGGGAAGGGGAAGAAGGTATGGATGATTCTAAAGAGGAATAATCCCCTCCCGGTGATCATACTCCATCTACTATGTTAACCTTCGATGTCATCCATGGGGGGGAAGTGTGCACTGCTCAAGAGACCTTCGTTGGAGATGCCCCCCGAAAACCCCCCAAAAGTTACAACCTCGGGAGTAAAGGTACTGTGTTGGACTCTAATCTAGAAGACAAGGAAAGAGCATTGTTACGACGGATCCTACCCACAACAAATACCATCCAGCCATCCACTTCTTCTCCTAGAGGGAAAATGATGTAAGTATGAACAAGTCACCAACTAGTACAAAAGGAGCCTCACCCACACCTAGAAATTCATCTAAAGGGGTTATAGTTAAAATCATCTTGACAACGCAACACTTATCACAAGAATCCTCATCTATGGCTTTAGATTACAATATCATCGAATATTTGAAGAAAACTCGAGCTAACATCTCTTTGTATGAGGTATGCAAGTTGGCTAGTCAGTATGAGTTCATGGCCAAGGCCTTTGCTTTCCCTCCTACTCCTTCTAAACCCTCCAAATCAAACAAAGGGAACCCTACAGGCCAATCCCCAGCCATGGTCGACCTATAAGCTATACTGAACACCGCAAACACAAACTCGAGAGGTTCAACCCCTCTTTTGCTCTTAACATTCAAGATGTTCAATTTTAATGTGCACAACTACATCGTAAATTCTGGTGCATCGACCAATGTCATGCCTTGGTCGGTATGCAAGAAGCTAAATATTCAACCAGAAAAGACTGATGCCAAAATTATCCAACTCGAAAGTTCTCAAGTCCTAGTTGTAGGAGAATTAAACAATGTCATCATTCAGTTATCTTTTGATTCTTGAGTTGACCAATGCACTGACATAATAATAATAGACATTCCAGATGCCTACAACCTTCTTCTTAGTAGAGATTGGTCTTCTAAACTTGAGGGCTACTTCGCCATAGACTGGTCTCACTTTTGGCTACCTTACAAGGGGAGGAATAACCAAATTAGGGTCAATAGTGAGCCTTGTATGAAACACACCATAACCAATCTTGAGGGCTCTAACGAGCCAATCAGCTATGCCCAATAAGAGCTATGAGTCTGACTCCTAGAATCCCTATTCCAGTGCTATCAACCCTAGACATCAACCGTTCCCCAAGATACCTAGATTTAAATTCTCGTGAAAACCCCAAGCCTCGATAATGAAGTTTTTTCCTTAAATTTACATACGTCAAGTTTACCTTCCCCCAATACCGAGACATGGACATTGTATTACGATGGATTTAAACTCACGATGGAGCAGGAGCAAGGTGCGTCCTGATAGACCTCAAACGGAACATATTCTTGATCTCTTGCAGGTTGGAGTTTCAATGCACCAACAACACTACAGAATATGAAGAATTGGTGCTCAGCCTCAAAAAGGCCATCGACATGAAAGCAGACTGCCTGAAAGTTATTGGGGATTCTGAAATCATTACGAGACAGGTACATAATACCATTCATTGTCTATCACCGCACCTCAAGAATTACCAACAAGAGGTACAACATCTCATAAATTCACTTAAAGCTTTCAATATCATTTCCATTCCTAGATTTAATAATGTTGTTCCTGATAATTTAGCTAATGATGTAGCTAGGTTCACACCCCTTAGAGATGGGTTTTCTATTGAAATTATGTATAAACCCACAGTGCCTGACAATGTAACTAACTTCCATGTTTTCAATGATGACCAGCAGATTCTAGAATTCTTGAAAAATGCAGAAGTGTTCAAAGATGTAGCTATTGACGAAGAGGAACATGAAATATCGCTACAAGAAGAATCAGGTTCGTGGAAAGGAAACCCCTTACCTAAGGGGGTTGTAACACTAGAGAAATTGTTCGACTCTAGAGCCATTTTAGAGGTCCTATGAACACAAAAACTGATAGTTCAAATCTCTCGCACGAGAAAATCAACCTTGAGACTAACTCTAACCCTAAGTATGTCAACTTGGGGGTGGGGTCCACTCCAGAAGAAAGACAGGCATTCATCAGCTTATTTAGAAAATACCGTGATGTTTTTTCTTGTACATATGATGACGTGAAGACATACGATACCAAAATTATTCAGCATTTCATCCCTACCAAAGAAGGGGCCAAGACCTTTCAACAAAAATTGAGGAAGTTGTATCCCACATTAGAACCTCTCATCCAAAAAGAACTCAAGGAATTGTTGGATTCTCACGTTATATTCAAGGTCAGGCACTCCACATGGGTATCTAATCTGGTGCCAATGCGGAAAAAATCTGGGGAGATGCGTCTATGCATTGATTTCCAAAACCTTAACCGAGCCTTAGGTAAAGATAACTACCCGATCCCCTCCATGGATAAAATCCTCCAAACCGTCTCGGGATCTAAAGTCTTCTCTCTACTAGATGGCTTCTCTTGTTACAATCAGGTTCTGGTGGCCAAACCGGATCAGATCAAAACAACATTCCGAACAAAGTGGGGGACATTCGCGTTTCGTCGTATGCCTTTCAGACTGATAAATGCCAAGGAAACCTTCCAAAGAGTTATGGATATCACTTTCCAAGGTCTTATGGGTCAAAGTGTGGTTGTCTACCTAGTCGATGTCACTGCCTTTTCGAGGAAAAGGAGTAACCACCTTCATCACTTGAAGTAGATTTTCGAAATATGTTGGAAATATGGGATCTCCCTCAACCCTAAGAAGAGCATATTCACGATTTCGGAAGGCAACCTACTAGGTCACATCATCACCAAGAATGGAATCACTGTAGATACCTACCATGTAAAATCTATAACATAGTTCCCTCAACCGAGCACCAAAAAAGGTATGCAATCTTTCCTTAGCAAAATTAATTTTCTTCACAAAATTATTTTAGAATTTTCACAAATTGTCAAAACTTTACAGAACATGATAAAGAAGGATGCAGTATTCAAATGGGATCAAGAGGAAAAAGGAATCTTTTGGTCACTGGATCCCATTGCGTTTCCACCATCAATGATAGGGGTAGCTGCAGTTCAATATCTCCTCGAATTGATCACCTTATAGTTCATTAATCATCATCCTTTTGCATAAGGACAAAACTTTATCTTATACAATTTTGCCTCAGATTCATCATTGGTTGCGGTCCTTACACAAGAGGACTATGATCTGACAAATGTCCCATATCATTCATGAGTACAAGACTCCAAGGCATGGAGCTAAACTACCCAGATATCGATAAGAAGGCGTATGCAGTGTACAAAGTAGTGAAACACTTTAGACCATACATCCTAAAAAACCATGTCACAATAATGGTCCCACACCTAGCCATCAAATCTCTTTTCATACAACAAGAGTTGGGAGAGAGGAGAACCAACTAGATGACCTCCCTCTAGGAATATGATTTGGAATTCAAACCCTCCCACGATGTCAAAGGGCACATACTTTGTAAACTAACCGTTGAAGTGGATGATCATCAAAACATGGAGCTTGATCGACCAACCCAGGAGACAGAAGGATGGGAACACGGAATCAAAATGTACTAGAATGAACTCCTTAGCTCACACGATGCCTCATCATGGTATTCTGATTTAGGTCAATACCTAGTGTAGGGATCTTTACATCAAGTTATGCCTGCCAAACAGAAGAGAGTCGTCAGGCTCAAGGCTACCTCATATCAAATGGTTCAAGATAACCTTTTCAGAAAGCACCACCTCAGTATATTACTGATATTTTTATAATATGATGAGTCCCAATGAGTGATGAAAGATCTACATGATGGGCCTATAGGAGGTCACTATGTAGGCGACACCACGGCTCATAAGATCATGCAGGTAGATTTTTACTAGCCCACACTATTGAAGGATGCTCATGCCTATGCACGGGAGTGTCCTATCTGCCAAAAGCATGCAGGAAGGCAAGAAAGGTCATCTTCCCCACTCCAACCCATAGCGGTTGAGGAACCTTTTCAACAATGGGGTTGGACGTCATAGGGGAGATCATGCCAAACTCGTCAAAATAGCACAACTGAATACTCACATCCACTGACTATTTTACCCAATGGGTAGAGGTAATCCCATTGCATAAGGTTAATGAGGATGAGGTAATATCCTTTATTAAGCAGTGCATCCTAGCCAAGTTTGGTGTTCCAACCTATCTTGTCTTTGATAATTCTACTTATTTTTCGTCTTTGAGATTGTATGATTTTTCTTTAGAAAATAGCATCGTATTGAAACATTCGGCCACCTACTATCCTCAAGGTAATGGCCTAGTAGAATCAACCAACAAAAACCTCATCCATATCATCAAGAAAACCTTTCTTTTGCAGTAGAGGAATTGGTACAACGCCCTTAGTAACTCCCTATGGGCTGACCGGGTCACTCCCGAAACATCAATCGGCACATCTCCCTACTTCCTAGTTTACAGGAAAGAAGCCATTCTACCACCCAACTTGTACCTACCCACCCTCAGACTGGCTCAAGAGTCATAAGGCTCCCCATGTCCTGCCATTGAAAGCCAAATCAATGCTTTGGTTATATTGGAGGAGTTAAGATTGAAAACTAAAGAAAAATTCACCATCTGTCAAGCATGGATCAAGAGGTTGTTTGACAAAATATCTGCAGGGTCACACGAGTTTGATGTGGGTGATCTACTGCTTAAGTGGGATCGGGCCCATGAGGACAAGGGTAAGCACACAATTTCCAAGTGTTGTGGATAGGCCCTTTCCAAATCATATAAAAAATTGGCCATCACACCTTCAAATTGCAAACCCTGGGAGGATGAGTGGAACCCCTCCTGGTGAACGTCCATGACCTTAAATGTTACTTCACCTAGCAACCCCAAAGTTTTTGGCTCCACCTTGTACTATAGTTTCCTTTCGTTTCCTTAGATAATTATTGTTTGTCACCTGTATTGGTTTTTGTTTGTTTTTCTTGTTATCTTTTGGAATAAATTCAAGATGGTAGGTAGAGGTTGGAACAACCCTGCATATTATCTCCTATGGATTCTCTCCGGAACCGTGTAATAGCCAAGACTTAGGTCCTAACAGAAAATCTAGTAGGCTAGATTGGTGATAATGGGTAACTCGATGGAACACATGGTCTTCGCTCCAACTCACGTTGGTCTAACCCAACTGCTTACATGGCTGAAAAGTCCTAAATTGTGCTATCCCATTTGTGGTTTTGGGAATGAAATGGGAATTGAAGAAACTAGTCTTGAACATACATATATCTCGGGAATACAATAAGGTCTATGAATAACTAGAAACAACCTCTTTGCAAGTCAAATAAGTCAGGATCCGTCGTCTGCCCAGGCTTTAATCCATCACCAAATAAGTGCGTATATGCACAGATAAATAATTTCCAATGAGAACATCCATCCATTTCAAAATAAGGGTTAAAGGACTGAGAAAGGCTTCCTGCACAAAGAGGTGAAGCAACGACTCTGTTAGGGTACTTACGAGGCTCGTTGGCAGTGAGCAAGGTTCACGATTTCTAGGTAGTGATTCCGTTGGGGTATTGTTCAAGCTCCCTGGCAGTGGAGCAACACTAGAGTACTATGATTGTTATAACGAGAAAACTTCAAAAGATCATAGTTTTAGCTTCCCCTTTCTTTCCTAGGATGGCGGGAAGTGATACTTTATCTCATGTGTAAAGACCATGTTATATAGGCTAGGAAAACCAACCAAGTTCAAAGCAGAGGCCTGAATACCATCTGTGGGACCCACAGCTCCATGAGGCACACATAATTAAAGTCTCCTTAAGCTAGGCCCGAAGACATCAGAGATCTTGGAGTCTCCCAGGGAATCTCCAATTGTTGTAGTGGCTATAACAACCCCTCCGAAAATTCTCGGAACCCTGAAAATTTTCGGAGCCCCTATACTAGGCAGAGCCACTAGCCCCACTGGGTTCAACTCAAGAGCTCAGCAATCTCAAAGAATCTAAGGAGAAGTCTAAGTTTTTTCTAGGTAAAACCAGGTCACTAGTTCAAGCCCTATTCAATTGGCTGCAGAGTCGAAACACAACTAAGCCTAAGCCTTGTGACCATTATGACTTATGTGATCACTGCGACTCATAGGTCGCAATGGTCGCAGAGTCGCATTCCCCTTCTCGTACTTCCTTGCGGCCCTTGTGACCTTGTCACCAGATGATTCACATAGTTCGCTAAGTCATGTCTTCCTTATGCAAACATTGATGCGACTATGTGACCTTTGCGACTTTGCGACCTGCCAGCTTGCAAGGTCACATAGGTCGCGAGGTCACACTATTGCCTCCCATTCATGGATGCAACCATACGACCCTTGCAACTTTGCGACTTATCCGGTCACATAG
>APFE030208115.1:0-15427 GCA_000404065.3 Pinus taeda
CACCCTTTGTGTATAAATAGGGAAGGCACCTCATGAAAAACAAAGAAAAAAAGAGCAAACATGATTTATAAATTGTCAAATTGCAGGATAGGAAGTCTCATTAAGAGCTGGCCTACCATGATCATGAGGACGAAAGCGAAGTGGCATTCCCACTATGGCCACCACACCAGGGATATGGTCCAAAAGGTATATCAAACAAACAACCCTTGGAACAGGAGGTCTCATCATGAGTCGGCCTTCCCACTATTCGCTCCTTCCTCGTGAATGGCATTATGGCTAACTGGTCACCAAGCCAGCATAATGGCCTACATTTTGACATTACACAACGTTCCCTAGCATACACAAAGGACTATGGTTCCATGGGTGAAATAAAAAACTCTACCAAGGTTATGGACACCTGTCGGCAATAGAGCACTGTTAATGGTATTGAAGTCGCATTATTTACACCAATAGGTAAGTTATTTGCACCCTTTTGTTTCTTATGTCGTGTAATCAATTATATGTTATTGCCCCAACCATATAACGCATGACTATATATTATCACCAATCATTACAGAACCATTGACAATGACTGCATGAGACTCTCTATTACGGCAAATGTCTTATCCCCAACCTTGCATCAAATCACCGCAGTCTTTTATGTATTAAAGCGACGCAACTTTATACCTCGATTTCAGTAATAGGCTGTTTTTGTAAACATGGCATATTTCCATACGCTGTTCCTTAAAGACTTTGTTGCAGAGCGGGCATTGCTCCTTTATTTGACGGCTGGGACAGCCTATCACATTGCGGGGGGGGGAGGTTAACCACATCATTCCTTGGATTACGTGTCAGCTCGCTATGTGGGAGATTGTGTACTGGGGAATAGCACGGCTCAACGGTGTTATGTCTTTTTATTTTTTTGTTTTTTCTACATGATTTGTTGTTCAAATCCATTTCCACTGTATACGCTACAGCATTAGAGTTTGAACGGGTTTTAAGTCCGTCAGCTTCTCTGTGTTTCAACAAATAGTTGTCGTTCCTTTGAGAATTCACAACGAAACTATGGGAGGAATATCAATTCGCAGAGAACCGCAAGTGTTAACTATTTCGGCTGCTGCCTAGGAAATCCTGGCAAGAGCAGGATGGCTGACCTATCTTAACCGCTTGAAGGAGTCTAATGAAATAGTAGCGATTGAATTCTTGCAGAACTTGCAAGAGGACTACTCCACAATAAGAGGAAGACGCATAGCAGTCACCGATGACATAATCGCAGAAGTATCAGGACTGCCAGCCACTGGACTAGTATGGACGTTAAAAAATGAGAGGTTGCAGAAGATTATAGAAATATTCCAGGACGAGGGATAGAGCCTGACAATTCGAGGAAAGGGGGTTCTGCCAGCAGCACTAGGAGAGCCGTGGGTAGAATTAGCAAAGACCATCCAGAGCTATATCACCTGTGAGGACAGAAAAGACGTGGTAAGACCACAACATCTTAAACTCTTAGCTGTTCTAAAACAATGATGCTCTGTAAACTTACCTGCATTGTCGAATTCATTACTTCATGACATTGCACGGAGCATGAAAAAAGCACAACACGTAGAGTCAGTTGTTAGTCATCGCGGATTGATTCGGTTGATAGTCAACCATAGCCTCACCCAACAGCAGAGTAGCTGGGAAGAGCTAATTGCCATTGTAAATGGGGGGTTGGCCACACCACCTCCAAAACGGAAACATGTCACTAGCACACCCGAACGTCTGGAAAAATGGAAACAGGTCATCGGCACACCCGAACGTCCAGAAAAAACGAAAACAGGTCACTAGCACACTCGAGCATCCAGAAAAACACAAGAAATCGGCAAAGCGGAAACATGTCACCAGCACACCCGAGCAACCAGAAAAGCGCAGGAAATCGGTCAGGCTAGCACGGCTACGAGGGGGGCTATAGAAGCCCCAAGAAGGCACTAGCCAACCGGTGGAAATAGAACATGAGCAACCCCCACGGGCAGACAAGGAAACGGAAATGCAGGATGAGGAGGCAGAGAAACCTGCAGAAGAAGAAGAAGAAAAAGAGGAAGAAGACGAGTAATCTGCAAAAGAAGAAGAAAAAAAAAGGAAGAAGACGAGCAATCTGAGGAGGAAGGAGACAAAAGAAAAGAAGCCAAGCAGGAGGAGGGAATGGAATAGCAGGAAGGTATCCCATTACAAGACCCATTAGGGGAAGATGAATTAGCCAAAGTTTTGGCCAATGTGGGCGAATATGGCCAACCTTCTAGTCCATCATACCTCCATGCCGGAGAGAAACCCTAGGAGAAATATGCACCCAAGGAATCATATGCAAAGGAGGCAGAAGTAGAAAATCTGCCTATTCATGATGAGAAGATGTCAAAAAATGCTGAGCAGGAACAACCCGTTCCTAACCAGAAGGCACTAGAAGAAAGTCCGGAGGAAATAAGGGCAGAAAAAACAAATAGCCCAAGAAATAATAGAGCCAATTAGGGTTCTTGCCCCGGAACAGCCACCCCAGGAAGAAAATCAGGAAGCTAGCTGCAGTCCAGACCGCAGTAAACAGCCTGTTGTTTCTTCTGAAGAAATGGCAGAAATAAGGGAATTGTGAAAGGAACAACAGAGATTATTGAACATAATAGTCCAGCTCCACCAACAGATTAGGATTCTAAAGGCAAGCAAAGGGTAAAAGGGACTTCAGGAAGGAAAATTCTGGCCACGCCAGCAAAACCCCTTAAGGGCAAGGGGCGGAGGATTAGAATCCATCCTGCTGTTCAAAACCCCGTCAAAAGCCAAGTTGCTATTCCAAATGAGGCTGAAAAATAGACTGTTGTTCCAATTGAAAAGGAACAGCAATGGGCTGATGTCCGTGTTAAAATAGAAATGGATGAAATGATGACCCGTGATAAGGAAATTCAGACGAAGGCACCACTTTCGGGAGTAATAAGGGTTCTGAACTCGAAGCAGCGCAATAGGAAAATTTAGGTAAAGCTCCCGGCCTCCACTGCTGCATGGAAAAGGGATCCAAAAACAGTAACCCTCCAAAAGGGTTTGAAGCAAGCTCAGCAAGAAGCAGAAAAGCTTAGGGAGCAAATGGTCCCCCGAGAAAAATATGAAGAACTACATCAGCAACTAAGGAACGTCAACTTATCTGAAAGCCAGGCCTTCGAAGGATGGCGGAAGGAACAAGATAAAGTTGCAAAGGTAACTCGTAGGTTAGATGTAGTTATCAAACAGATGGATACCTTGTGTTCTCTATACAATGACGTCCTAGCATGTAGAGCCCCTGCTAAGAACTATGCCATGTTTTTAATGGAAAGGTATTTGCAATTGAAAATAAAGGCTGTTAAAGCAGGTGATCTCATACAAATTAACACCATAGATGATTTCATAAACTGTTGTAAACACTACGGGGTAAAAGTGCAGAGACTATTGTGTGAATTTTACTTGCATAACCTTGTACTAAAACAGGAGACCGAGTTGAACCCTGGCCTTTTTGTTGGGGACATTCAATTACAGGCATTTATTTCATTTATAGTTAATCAAATTAAATGGCTCAAAGCCTATAATGCTTTTCAAAGACAAGAAAACAGATTAGATCTATGGATAAGAGCTAAGCCTAAGGACCCAGCACAGTTATGGAGGAAACATAGAAACCTCATGAAGACTCCAGGAGTGATTGAAGCATTAGGATCCATGCATGAGGAAATTATTCGGCGGGGACTAGAATACTTTTCCTCTATCAAGGACCCTGCCATTGATGCAGCTAAATTTCGATATCGAATATCTAATCCGAATATCCAGCTCAGAGAACCATTTAAGTATGAGAATTTTAAACTAGCTGCCAACTGTTTTCCCCTCTATGGCGAAATTGTTTTGAGGGCAGGGGCATCCTGGTTAGGATATAGGTTCTGAATTCCAATCATTGACATCTTGCACCCCAATACCAAGCCCTGTATGAGATGCCTAAGGGTCAGACAGGCCATTTCTTTGACTACCTAGTTTCGCATCACGGTTGTAGGCCTTCACATGAGATTCCATCTCCAGCCTACTCACTCACTGCCTTACATGTCAACTACAATGTCTTCATGAGGCCATGAAAAATGGTAAGCAGGGGGGTGTGTGGAGTATCAAAGAAGGTATGTTTTTATGGTTATTTCAGTATCTTTTCATTAGGACTTATAAGCCTTTTTGCATCATAAACTTAGAAAATGATAAAGAATTATAACAAAACATGTGAGATTAATATGCAAAACAAAGAACGCTGACAATGTCGTTTCCATGTACAGGATGGAGGAAAAACGAAAAGTAGTCGTTCTAAAGGAAAAGACAAAGATGGTTTAACTGTTGTCCCTTCGATGGGAGACCGCATGCAAACCAGATCAAAACAGACCAGCCCGGGTAAGGAAGCGGAGATATCAGCTCGGCACAGAAAAGGGAAGAAGTGACTTAGGATTAACGGTTCTGCAAGGATCACTGTTTTATCTATTTCTACATATAGATATCTCCGTCGTAACCCTTATATAAGGGGCAGCATTGTTAGCTAAAAGGGTGGTTATGCTCTTATGTAATTTCTTTTAAAAGATCATAACTATGATCATTATGTCCTGTTAAGACTTGCTCTACTGTAATTTTACTTAATGCATTAATACAAACTTGGTTACTCTTTTATCTTTGAGCCTGGAATAACCTCAAGCGGTGTACCCTTGGAGGCTAAGGGCCCGGCCCTGGAGGACACTTTCTCTTGTACCATTACGCGTGGTTTCTGTGTGGTTTTCTTATCAACGTGATCTGGTAATATAACGTGTTTTATAAAGTTTATGTCACATGCTTTGTCGTGTTTAATCCATTAATGTTTTTGAAAACAAAAGTGTTGTATTGACGCTGCATCATATTACTATTCCTTTAGGTGTTGATATAATACGATTAGTTTCTATAGGATACTGTTGTTCCATTACAGAGTTTTTGTGTTATGCGATTGTGCCTTAACATTACAGAATTCATCTTGGAAGCTTTGTTCTATGTGATTATTGGATTCTCGAATACTACTGTTCCATCTTGAGATGCAATCATATGCTTTCTAATTAGAGTGACAACTGAATCAGATTACTATTTGAGCATGTTGTGTTTATATGGTTTCCAGTGCTGTTCCATCATGTATTCGTAAGCAGTGCTGTTCCATTTGTGTGTACATCTTTAAGAATGAAGGATTTATGTTTGGTTATGACTAATGCACGTGATTTAATAGATTTGCAGCTTGTTAGACTTAGTTACTGCTTCATTCCTTGATTGTTGTTCCATTTCCGCATTGCTGTTCCATTTTTGAATTGTTGTTCCATTTCAAAATTTCCGTTCTATTTCGAGGTTGTTGTTCCATTTCATTGTTGTTCGATTTATCTTTCATTCCATTTCTTGTTATTTGTTATTTTGGTGTGAAGGACGATCTCACGCTGTAGTGAGCATTGGTATCTGTTGTCCGGCTCCCAAACCCTTGATCTGTTCTCCGATTTCTTTTCCATCAATTTCTAAAGGGATGGGTTATTGCTACCAAACCCTTGACTGATACATTGCTTAATATCTGAATGTGCGATTTAGTATTTTGAAGTAGTTAAGTTGTAGACATGCATCCATTTACTCTGGTATTTTCAAACACTGTACTACGAGCATTACTCTGGCAAATGCTAAGCCTCAGACTGAGATACTCTTTGAAATAGAAAAACGTTCCCAGATTGACATATTAATGTGAGGTAACTAGAGGTGAAAGAGACCCTTTTTATAGCTCCACAATTGCTGCAACTTATTACATATAGGTTCAAATGGAACTTCATAGATTTCTACAAGTTGCTCCTCCTTTTCTTTAAAAAAATTATACCACATTTCCTTTAAAAATTGAAATGATTCAAAACAAAGAGGCAGGGAATCATCTTGGATCATTTGATCATATGTTCCAGCTTCCAAGTCTTCTTCTGCAACCTAACATTCAATGGCATTTTGGGGCTGCAAATCTAGATATGAGAAGTCTTGAACAAAGATTTTATTTCCCTCTAGATAGTTAATATCAAGACTTGTTGACATTTGATTTCTAATTGCATGATAGTTATCTCTGATAAACTGAAATGAATCAAAACAAAATGGTAAATTTCCTTTATTGATTTTAAAATTTTCTGCACTTTCCTCCTCATTCTCATAGCTGAAATGAACAAGCTTATCATTATTTTCAAGCTGTTGAACCTGAACTTCCTTATTCCCCAAATTAGCTTCTGATTCCTCTACAAGGTTAATTTGGATTTGAGAAACATAATCATCATCATACTGATCATATTTGGGTGAATCATCAAAGGAAGTAATGTCATCAAATATACACATTAGATCAAGAGATTGCTCCTCCACATATTGCTCTATGAATCTATCTTCTAGTCTATGGTAGATTGAGTTGGTAGGAATTTTTTCATGAATATCAACATCTTCTTTTTGTGAAACAAATATGTCATGGTTATTTTGAACAAAAAAATCAACTTTCATTGTGATCTGATGCATCATTTCATCTATTTTCTTTATCGAAATGTCAAGTTTTTCCTCTTTTTCTGCTTTCAACTTTTCTCTTCTAATTTGCAAATTAACTTCTATATCTATTGCCATGTTCTACATTTGTTCCATTGTTGAGGGGTTTCTTTCTCTTAGATGAAATTCTATCTTTGAATCAAATTATCTTGGGTAATGCAAAAGAGTTAAATCAGGGGGAGGTCTTATATTTAATGGTATTGAATAATAGGCTTGATTAAATCTGTCTGAAAATTGTTGTATTGTTTCATCTGGATGTCTTTTTAACTAATTATATTCTTCTATGATTATGACAAAAATGACTTTGATTATCCATCTATCAAGGAAGAGTTTGAGAAACTGCTCGAGATTTGAGATTCTTGCCTCAGGCAGGGTTTTGAACCAACTCTTGACTTTGTCTTGCAAAGAAAGAGCAAAAAGCCTAATACTAACATCCTCTTCATCTACTTCAAATAAGTTAATATAATCTTCAAAAGCTTGAGTATGTTTTTGGGCAGTGATACCATCCTCTCCATCAAGCCTAGGGAGATACTTGGGATAATCATTAGGGAAAGCATGGAGTGTAGGACGCAAAATGAGTGGTTTATATCTATCAAGAACTTTATGAGGTACTGGAATATGTACAGGGATTGTATGGTTAGTCTTAATTTTTTGATTCTCCTCAATTGGAAAATGATCTTCATAAGAATTAGAAGAATGATGCTCAAATGTGTAAGGAGATTTTATATTTACATTTTTCAAAGGAAAATAATAAAAATTTAATCTAAAATCTTCTCTAAAATACAATATACAATGAAAAACTTTATCAATGAGAAAGAACATAATGTCTTTGATAACAATCCAAGTTAAAAGCCTGATCTTTTCCCATAGTTCTTTCAAGTTCATTTCTCCAGTAGAGTCTTGATTGTGAAATTGATTTTGGAGTCGCCAGGTGGATGATTTTAACCTCTGTGTGTCTGATCACTGTCCACCATCATAGATCAAATCTAAACCTATAAAGCAATTCTGAAGAAAAATTTAGTTCTCCAGGAAGCCAAATTTTGAGTATTTTATGATTATTTTGTTTTTTTATGAATTTTCAAAACAACTTCTATGATTTCTTTAAGAGGCTTTAGATTTGAGATTTAAAATTTCTTAAAGATTTATTTGACATGAGGAACTGATCAAGTATTTGAAACCAAATGTTCAATCTATAAACTAGACCGGAGATAGACTGAAGCAGCATTCATTTACTTCTGCAATTGCAAAGCAAGAGCATTTCAAAGGCTACCTGGATAACTTCAGGCTCCGTATGTAGCTTATAAAGTAAACAATAGTAACAAACAAATTATTGAGGTCCCCAGTGGAGTTGCCACTATGTTATCGCTCAGGTTTTCCTAGAAGTTGTAAGAAGGGGAAAAGAGGCCGAGGTAACCACAAACCAATCTTTTAGATACATATTCTAGCCAATCTGTATCCAGAGAGGGCTCTTTCTTTAAGTTTTAGCTTTGTTTTGAAAGATATTAGGCTAGTTATGAAGTTTTGGAGTTTTGTTTGAGTTTGGGTGGTGAGATTCAATAGCAAAGGGATAAGACTGAGTAGTTTAGGCCATTGGGCTAATGGAGTCAAGTAAGATGGCTTAACTGGACTTGGTTTCTTAACAAAGGATGGTTTCACAAGGCAAGATGGTCAAACATGGAAGAAACAAAGACTTGGAATAAATGGGATGCTTTCAACATGGGTGAAGGGCAGTTAAGAATCCTTCAACCTATTTGACGAGGGAACATAGATGATTACTAATAAAGAGCAGTTAAGTATTCTTTAATACATAATCAAAGTGGCAGAACTAGAAAATAGGAGCAATTAAGATTTCACTCTTTATCTAATGCAGAAGAAAACATAGAAAATGATAACTTTTGAAGACAGCGTGCAATAAAGCATATTCTGAATTACTCTCTTTTTTTTTATCATTCAGATGTGAAACAAAGATGATATAATAAACAAGGAAAACTTTAAAACATAAGGTATAGAGGACTTATTGCTCCAGTGTTTGATTCAAGAAATCTGTGACAAGTCCCTTGCATTAATTCTTTGTCCAGCAAGCCAAATGAAAATTTGATCAATCAGCACTTTATTCCAAAAAATAGCATTACAGCAATGTATATGAATCCACCCAAAATAATTCAAATGAAGAAGTATTTATACTAATTGTAAACTGAAATATCTTGAAAAAATATCAAAATTAGTTTCACAAATATATCCAACTGTTTACAATAATAGAACTTAAATAAAGGACATTCAAAACTAATGAATCTATTTGGCACTATTTGTATGGATTTATGGTGACAAACAAGAAAAAGTTGAATTTGATAGCAACTCTTAGTTTATGATGAGGCATCCCAGTCACTAATTGCATCCTTCCTTTGTGCATTCTGCCCCTGAAATGCTGCAACCTTGGGGTCCAATGATTCACTTGTATATCTCAATCCGTGATAGATATGTAAAACATGAAAGAGGTTTTTCTAGATAAGAATGCTTTTGAAATAAAAATCTCTCATTTTCCCAAAATTCATCTCCAGATGTTCACACTATTCTCTGCAAAAAGATGTCAAAAATAGGACTTTGCACAAACTGAAAATAGGTTGTGAAGACATGCACTTATATCCCTCTTGGGAATACTTGTGTAAAACGTGAGATTGGTTTTTGTAGCATGACCAGTTAAGAACAAAAATCTCTTCCAGTTTCGTGAAATAATTCTTGGATTAGCCACAATAGTTTCTTCAAAACTATGACTTAAACAGGAAATTTCTGAAGAATGTACCATTTTTGCTCTAATTTCATCTTTTAACCTTAAACTACTTTTGGTTGTTTTTCACTTTTACTTTGGATAAAATTCATTGTAGATGTTGAAAGTGTTTTCATCTTTGTTTAACCTTCAATTTCTTCATGTTTACTTTTACAATTTACTTTTTACTTTTTACTTTTACCGCTCTGTTTTTTTATCTATCTTCACTTTGACATGAATTTGTATACTCTGTTTTGTAACTGTCTTCCCTGTTGTTTATCTTCATGGTAGCTCATTTACTTGACTTGGTCTTAAATCTAATACTCTTTAACCCTAATACTCTTTAACTGTTCTTTACTGTGTCCTTTTACCTTCCATTTCTATTTGAATAGATTTGATAATAATCTTGGAGTAAACATGTCTTATGACTAGTATTAAGACTGTTTATTCAAGGTTGTTTATTCAAGGCTGTGGTCTTCTGATCACTTGTAAAACAAAACAAACTGTTAATAAAGCATTGGTTTGCATGGGAGGTCGAAAAGGTTTCATTTGAGCTTGAGAGGTCCGTGGAGTGAGTCCAGAATGCTTTTCGTGAGGTAAACCATGCTCGAATTGGTTAACAGAGGTTTCAAGTGGTGCAACATTCTACAGCGAAAATGACATTTGTTCGCTTTATTTCACAAAACTGAGGTTGGCAAGGTTTTTTGGTGTTATCGAGAGAATGACGTCAGTGGAATCAGATTGACGTCAACGGAGGGCGGTAAGCGGTTTGATCGCACCGCTTTTGGAGTCGAGGCGGTTTTGGACGAAGGGCAAGTGAGCATGTTAGCTGCGTGATGCGTGGCTTTCATACGGGCGGAAAACCGCCTGGCGATCGCGAGTTAACGTGCAATGGTAAGGGGGGTCACGATATCGCTGTCGACCGTCAGATGAAAAGTCAGTGATCGGACGATGGACGAGCATTGGAGGCAGCGGAACTTTATTTGTGTGGGCCCGATACATTAAATAGGTTAATAACTATATCGAGGTGATTTATGAATGGCGGGGATGGTTATTAATTAACCTATAGGGTTAATTAATCTTGTATTTTGTGGAGCGGGGGGGATTAGGTTCTTAATGAATTATAGATTAATTCATTAATCCTTTTTTAAACTATGACTATGGTCGTATTCAACCAGGGCAGGATATATATAAAATATCGGGGATTTGTATAGTTAGATAATACAGGAAGGGGAATATTTTTTTCAGGATTTATATAATATGTGTGTTAATCGTTAATATGACTATGAAGTGAAAAAGCGCCAAGTTAAAATATTTCACGTATATATTTAAACTTAGGCTAAAGATAAAAAGGGGTTTTTTAAGTGATATGGTGAATTATTCTTAAGTAAAATAGGATTTTTACTTAGGCAATGATTTTATGAAATCAAATGAATGGTTTATGGATGATTTTGAGTACTCAAGATTTTAGATCATTGGGCCGAGGGTCCGGTTCTTCCAGAAGTCAGATAAATGCTCTGAGCCCCTTTGATTTTCAAAGACCTTAATACTTAAGGGAAATTAGTGAAATCTTTAGGGAAAAATGTGAATGGAAGTTAGTTATTTAACCTTGTCTTGCTTGAACTGTATCAAGTGTAATGTTTGCCTTGCACTTGTGATAAAAGTGAAAATTAACACATTTAGAGACATAATTCATCACAAGTAATTATGCAACACCATCTACCTACCCTACCTACTTTAGCCTGACAGTTTTTCTTCTTTATTTGGGTGAACTTAAACTGGCAAACCCTTATCAATATTCTTTTTCTTTTACATGGAAAGCCTACCTAAGTCTGAACTTATTACATCCAAGGACTCAGATTATACTCTTGAGCTCCTTTTTATTTACTCTACCTATCTACTTATCTGCCAAGTTTACACTGTTTGGTCAAATTTTTATTCTCTATCTCTAAAACATAAAATTGAAATATGAACTAGTCAAGCTTAAGTTGTTTGACTATTCATCAATTATGGCATAAGTTAATAAGATGCACACAATTGTTTATTACAGAAAATGAAAAAGTAGTAGCATTTAGACTTGCCCACTTTCCTGGTCTATTTTTGTTTGGGGTTCATTTATTTTCATTTTTTCGACCATCTTTTATTCTTTTTACCCTTTGATTTTTCTTTTAGGGTATACCCTCTTTATATTTTTTAATTTTTTTTATTTTTTGACAATATGGAAAACCTTTGCAACAAGGAAAGGTATGAACATATTACAGAGTTCATCAAGTCAATCATGAAATATGACACCTATATGTATAGGAGCATAACAACATGCTCACTTGAAAGAACACAAAGGTGGTCCAAGTAGCATAATAATGTGTCCTGGAGGTGGAAATCGGGAACTTTCTTTCCATCTACTAGCATCTGGTATGTGGAGGTAAACTATGGATCATTTTTGTATAGGTGAGGCCATCCAAATGTCTCATGACCACAATAGTTGAGAACAGTATTTAGTGTTGCAACTGGGGGCTAGCTGAGGCAGTCAGCAACATGATTGGTGCTGCCCTTTCTGTATTTAATGTTCAAGTGGAATTTTTGCAGATATGTAGACCACTTCTGATGGAAATCTTTTTTGAAACTTCCCCTGTGTCTGTATAAACTAAAGAGGTTGGTGATTAGTGTGGATGACCGTCTCCTTCCCCAGAATGCAGTGCCTCCACTGTCGAAAAGCTTACATGATGGAATACATCTCTTTATCATATGTGGGGTACTTCTGAATTGTATCGAAAAGTGTCTCACTATGATAGGCCACTAGATGCCTGTGCTAGGTGAGGGCTGCACCAATAGCATAGTCTGAGGCATATGTATTGATTTCAAATGGTTGTTGCAGGCAGGTAGTGTGAGTATTGGTGCAGAGGAAAGGTGGTACTTCAACTCAACGAACACCTTTTGTTCAGACTCGGACTAGGAAAAGTTTTCTTTCACCCCACCCTTAGTAATCTAACTCAAAGGCCAAGTAATATGGTAGAATCCCAACATGAACCTCCAATAAAAATTTGCAAGGCCCAAAAGTTTATGAAGATCCATTAGAGTGGTTGGGGCTAGCCAATCCCGAATGACTTAGATCTTAGTTGGGTCCACATGCACGCCATGCTCATCTATGATGTAACCCAAGTATTGTACATGGCCCATGCAAAAGGTGCATTTCTCCAAGTTGGCACATAGTTTGTGATGTCGAAGGATTTGAAGGACTTGTCGAATGTGTTACAAGTTTTCTTCCCAACTCTTGTTAAAGATGAGGATGTTGTCTAGATAAACCATCACAAATGAGTTGGTGAAGGGCCACAATATGTCATCCATTATTCTCATAAAAGTAGTAGGGGAGTTTGTTAACCAGGAGGGCATAACCAACCATTGAAAAGTCCTTCCTTGGATTTAAAGGTGGTCTTCCATACATATGTGGGCTCTATTGGAACCTAGTGATACTAGACTTCAGATCAATCTTGCCGAAATACTTAGCCCCTTTGATTTGGTCCAACAGGTCATCAATCTATGGGATTAGATACCTATTCCTAACAGTGATTATGTTTTATACATGATAATCAATGCAGGGCCTTCAAGCCCCATCCTTCTTCTGTACAAGTACAATCAGGCTCCTACGAGGCGAGGAACTTGGTCGGATGTACCCTTTTTGCAGCAACTCCTGGATTTGTTGCTTGATCTCTTGATTTTCCATAATGGAGCGGCAATATATTGACCATTGGGTAGAGGTGCTCCGGGAGTCAAATCGATTGAATGCTTGACCTGAAAATGAAAGGGTACCCCTTGGGTGAGGAGAAGATGTTCCTGTATTCTTCCACAACTGTATCCACCTACTTCTGTTGCTTGAAGGAACCCTCCCTGGGGGCCATGGATGTGGCTATGGTCTTCCCCTTACTTTGAGAGAAAATCAGAAAGAAAACAAATTTCCTAGTCTGGGAGATGACCTTACTACATTGCTTGGCAGAGATCAAGGAGATGGCAGTAGGTGGGGCTACCTATGTTATCCTGTATAACTTACTACCCAAAGAAATAATAATAAAGTGATGTCTAGACTCATATACAGCATGTCTCTTCCATAAGTATGGTTTTCCTAATAATACATCACAAATTTCAAGAGGAGCAACATCACATAATACCTCATCCATGAAAGGCTTGATACTGTAGGGAAGGCAGAACTACTGGCTGGCACAAAGATCTCGTCCTTAGTGAAGCCACCCTATGGTGTATGTCTATGGATGTGATATATTCGGTAGGCCCGGCCACTTCATGACCTCTACTGAAATGAGGTTATTTTGGCTCTCATTGTCAACAATGAACTATAGCAAAAAACATGTCACCCACATTTGTGAGTGGAATAGGCATTCCCCCTCTTTTGTATCTTCAAACTAGATCTTCTAGATCTTGGTGGTGGCCATAGTGGGACTAGGCTCTGCTTCAATTATCTTCTTCCCTTTATCATTCCCCTTGTCAGGTTCTGACTCAGATTCAAAACATGCCTCTGACTCGAAAGCCTTCAGCTTGGGCAGCGGTGACTGCTTAGCCTGAAACTCACTTTTGTTGTGAGTGGAGCTCTTATGGAACTCACACCACTTTCCTGTATCCTTCTTTGTCTTCGTGGTGTTGTTATTTTCTTATGGATTTGGTGGGTTATCCTGGGTCACCCCACCTTGGTTTTCCCCTTTCTTTTGTGGTTTGGGGACCCCTTTCCCTTTCTTTAGATTCACAGATCCAAAGTCTCACTTTTTCTATTTAAACATTTTCTCAATCTTGACAGCATAATGGTATGTCGTGTCGAGCAAGGAGATGTCCAAGAACTCCATCTCATCCTGGATGTACTTGTGTAAGCAGTCGCAGTACTTGAGTAGCAAATGTTTCTCAGAATCCTTGATACCCAAATTTGTGTGAAGGGTATGGAAAACATTGGTAAAATTCGGCATGTCCTGGTCTCTTCCCTGCCATAGCCTGGTCCACTTTATGTATTTATCCTCATAGCTCCTGACAAGGTAGTACTTCTCATTGATGGCACCGTGGAATGAATTCCAAGTCGGTGTGGCTGAAAGTAGTGAGGGTGTACTTTCATCTTTCTTCTCATAGTAGGTTTCCCACTAGTCCTTGACATGGGGGCTGCTTTGAGAAGTGGAAAAGTAATATTTTCCCGGTTGAAAAAACCATGAACAGAAAAATATACTTCTAACAGATTTAACCATTTACCTATGGCATCTGCATCTATTTGACCTTCAAATATAGGGATATCAAAGTTAACTTGTACCTTAAAGGGTGTGGTGCTTCCAGAGCAGCTTCTGAAAGTAAATGTGTCACCTTTTTGTAGCGGCTGATGAATTTGGGCAAAGTTGTCCATCATCACGTTGCTTGAGGTCTCCTTCGAGCAAGATTTTGAAAGGACCTCCCACCCCCTCGTCTCTTGTCTCTTCTGCCTATTGTAGCGGCTACAACCACCCTCCAAAATTTTTTCTTAACTTTGTTTTAGAGCCTCCCTTCCAACCTTCACAATAGCTTGTCTTGCTTCATCAGATTCATAAGATTCAGTGTTTTTCTTGTGTAAAGGCAGCCTATCGATCACAAATTGATGCATTCCCCTCATAGGTTATTCACCCGAACTTGGTCCAGCTGCATGCTGAGCAGCTTCCCTAAGAAAATTGCTCATTTCTAGAGGGAAATCAGCCTCCCCTCTAAAAATTGCGCAATCCTATCTGGCATCCTGTTGGGCTCCAAGATTGCGCAGTTCTGCCAGTCAACAAGTCCAGCGGGAATTATGCAATTTTCCACAACAAGGCTACTCAACCCATAATTTGCGTAAATATGGACAGCAGTCAGGTACTCTGCCCAAAAATTATGTAAATATCATGGGCAGTGAGCCTAGCTCCCAACCAAAAATGCACATTTTCTCCTAGCAGTCGAGTAGTCTCTTGCATGTGCAGTCAATTTGACCATGTTGGGTCCCTATAATACTAGTGATTACCCCATTACTATTGTAGTTATACCCCTTATTAATATTGTTGTGCCCCTATTGTCCCCATATTGTTATTACTGTTCCCCATAGAATCCCTCTATTGTTATTTTTGTGGCTTT
>APFE030208115.1:22579-33359 GCA_000404065.3 Pinus taeda
AGTGATTACCCCATTACTATTGTAGTTGTATCCCTTATTAATATTTTTGTGCCCCTATTGTCCCCATAGTTTTATTATTGTGCCCCATAGATCCCTCTATTGTTATTTTTGTGGCTTTATATTATTATTGTTAGGTCGGCTGGGTTATATTGTGACTCCTTAGACTCCTATATATAGAAAGGAGGTTTTGTCATTTGTATCATCCAAGATTGTTCATTTATGTAATGTAAAGGAGGTTGCCCCCTCGAAGAGGCTGAATTCTAAGGCGTTGATCTATCTTTTCTATCTTTTCTTGAGCTGGTTTCATAACAGACCAGTTCCCTTTGGGACTGAGAAAAACTGGCTTGCATGCATGGGCTACTTCTCCCAAGGTAGCATGCAAAGGCATCCCTTGTTTCAGGGATCTATGTTTAGCAGTTGGAGGTTATATGCAAGGATCATTTCAGAAACCTCCCACCAAGTGTCGCTTCCCCTAGATTTGTGGCATGTTTGTCACAACCTCGATGTTATCAAAACTCATCAACCGGATGTTGCAGAGCTCATTCCTCACACCAACCTTGTATCTCTGACATCCCACATAACATCTAGGAGCAGTCGGTACATTCAGCTCAATTGTTTTGGGGTAAGCCCGCTTCCCATGCCTTGTGTTGTTTTTCTGTCACTTTTTTTGTTTTCGCTTGTATGAGTACTATTTCCTTGATTTCTTTAAACATTTTCTATCATTTACATGTATGTTAACTTGTCCTAGAACCATTTCAGTTTTCGTCAAAATCTCATTGTTGTCACATGCATGAAACTGTTTTTTGCGAACAATCATCGATTCGGCAACTCGCCTCACCCACATGCATGTTTTTCCATTTTCTGAATCTATCATTCACCATTTTCATGCATGATCATTCACTTATGCTTACACTCAGTATCAGCATGCATTCATACTCACATTCACTTTCAGTCACTCGTCAACGAGTTTAGCCAACCTCGGCCCGGACTCTGCCTCACCGAGATAGCATTGTGCAATCCTGAGAGGGAAGGCTCTGCCTTCCTCTCTAGAAATGCACATTTTTGCCTAGCATCTACTCCCGAGGCCTGCTTTGCACAATCCTAAGGGACAGTGATTGTTTGCACAATCCTAAGGGACAGTGATTGTTGGCATCATCTCACCACCTTCACATGAGTACAGGTGCATTGTAATGTTGAGTCATGTCAAGTGTAAGTCAAGTGTCAATAGTTGGATGTAACAGTCATAAAGTAGGTGAAGAGTCATGAGGGTAGTTGAACTGTCACAAAAGGGAATGTCAAGGGTCACCCCACCCTTTGCTATAAATAGTCCCTCATAACTCATTATATAGGATTTTGTTCATCCAAGCTTCTGTTAAGACTATCTTGAAGAAAGCTTGGATAGTATTATAACGTGCCTTGGCTTCTCCACTACATGGAGCTAGTACATCTCTTTGGAGGAGCAAGCGGATGTAGCTATAACGCTTCATTGTTGGGGCTAGCAGGTTTACATGGATGTATTGTATGATTGGGAATTACACTTATTTATATAATAAGAGCCAGCACATTTTCCTGCATATGTTGTTCTTGTAGTTAGACTGCTCTGGTTGCTTAGCAATATATGTTGTTTAACTTACGTATTTGTGTATGAACTGCTTCGTATGCAATTATGTGAATCTTGTTCCAGATTTGTTTTTGGTTTAACCATCACTTTGGATTGTTGACTGATTTGCTTTCCATCTTGTGATGCATCTTCGCTCATGTGTTCCCTTTTCAGCTGAGTATTGCTACAGGTTGTTAAGGGGTGCACTCAACTCACCCCCCATGTATTAAAACCTCTCATTCACCTTCCTTGACTCACTGCAGTGGTCACACCTTGCTACTGACAGAGTTATCTTACTTGCCTCTGTGCGACATTGCGGTCAAAGCATTACCTTACGACCCACTGCTGGGACTCCTACACCAAACGATTTGAGATCTAATTGAGACTTCTTACCAGGGAGATCCCCTTGACATGTTGGCAAGTCCAGCACAGTCAACATTGCCATGGGAGGTCGTCGGGATTTTTGATGTTGGTCTTCCAAACCAGTTTGAGCCCTAACTCCTTATATCCTGACCTCGTTGGGGACATGCAAAGAAAAACAGAGAAAGAGAAGACCGCTTTGATACCACTGATCTGAACTTAAACAAGAACGCAACAAATTATAGATATAACCATAAATACAGAGATGCAATAGAAATAACACTTCATTTCATTAATATCAAATACTGAAATATGCTTACAAACATAATGGAAACAAGACTAGCTCGGGCGATGGTAGCTTATCTCTAAGAAGAGATGTGGATGATACATGCCTCTAAACTATGTTACAATGAGTCTCAAGGGCCTATTTATTATTGAAAAACATGAGAAAATCCTAAAAAACCAAAACCCTAACCCCAAAAGATTAACGCCAAGAGTTTGTCAGTCTTGTTGGGGTTTGTTGGGTAGCCAACTTCTCAGGGTCATAACTTGGTCATATTATCTCTGTTTGACGCGTACAATACCTTGTTGGAAAGGTCTCTCTGAGTACTACAAGATTTACCACAAGCCCCTACCTATGTTTATGGGCTTGCATCAGACCTAAAAAAACATCGTTTAGGGGGTCAAAACTGCTCTAGGAGTTCAGGACCCGAAAAACTACTTAAAATAGTAAATGTTGAAATAAATAAGGAAACAAATAAAACTGACTGGAGGTCTAAGTGGAATAGCTGGGTGACCGCTAATATCCACCTGGATCACCCTCACACTACAATGGCCTACAGTTGGGGCACGTATATGGGATTCCTCAACATATTACATATAATACATATAAATTAATCCAAGAAAAAATGTTGACTTAAAAATAACGCTGACAAAAAAACTATTTCTAAACTCAAGCAAAATAATCTTGTGTGAATTCCTAAACTTTAGAGTCCATTTTTTGATAGTTTATCAACCAAAATAATGAGTTCCATGTAAACACAATTGAAAGAGGTGATAAAATCTACCTTCACACTTTTTCTCATTTCTAAATAATGCATTTTATTCATAGAACATAAATATGTAAATATATATGTAAAATTTTGAAATAAACCTATTTACAAAGCTAATAAATTTCATGTCAACCAAATACTCCAATAAACTTTAAGTTCTGAATGTTTGACTTTGACACATGACATGTACTAGGTGCAAGCATGCTAAGACAATGTTTTCTTGTACAACGCACTACATAATGAAACAATATGGTACAAATTAAAAAAGAGTCTAAATGGTTTTATTCACTTTTCATGATGGATTTAATGTATCTATCAACAATGCATTGTTGAAACATGAACTTATATATATATATAACTCAAAGCATTAAAATATTCAAAATTATTGTGTGTGTTTTACCACCCAATATGTATTATGTATTAAAAGGTAAGATAAATCAAACATTAATCACGAATAGAAATAGAAGCAATCACACATAACGAACACTAAGAATTATTATGAGAAAACCTCAATTTAGGGGAAAAAACTAGTGTAAACCCTGCTCAACCCTTGGCACCTTGGTGCATGGCACACTTACAATGGAGACAAATAGGACTATTTATAGACTTCATTCCAACTAGATACAACTCACATAAAACCAAAGGTCACAAAACCATATACTTGAAACCATTAATTATACATTGTCATTCTTGAGTCAAGGTAAATCCTAACCATCCCCTTAAACTTGACTAGGAAATTGATATAAATTTAACCCCTAAAGCTTTAAGAACTTGAGAATTCCACACACCTAATTATATCATCTCCATTATAAATAATATAATTCTTGGTTCATCGTCTCTTGCATTCTCTTGCATTACTTTTTTCCATAAACCACACACATAACATTGACATTCATAAAAAAAACCCCCCCTGCCATATTACATAGGTCACCAGCTACTATAATCCTGCCCGTCCTCTTGGAATTCTCTTCAGCTACATAGTTCATCAACTAATTAATCTACATGTGCATCTTTCATCTTATTGTGACTCCTTAGACTCCTATATACAAAAAGGAGGTTTTGTCATTTGAATCATCCAAGAATTGCTCATTTATGTAATGTAAAGGAGGTTGCCCCTTCGAAGAGGCTGAATTCTAAGGCGTTGATCTATCTTTTCTATCTTTTCTTGAGCTAGTTTCATAACAGACCAGTTCCCTTTGGGACTGAGAAAAACTAGCTTGCATGCATGGGCTGCTTCTCCCAATATAGCATGCAAAGGCATCCCTTGTTTCAGGGATCTATGTTTAGTAGTGGGAGGTTATATGCAAGGATCATTTCAGAAACCTCCCACCAAGTGTCGCTTCCCCTAGATTTGTGGCATGTTTGTCACAACCTCGATGTTATCAAAACTCATCAACTGGATGTTGCAGAGCTCATTCCTCACATTAACCTTGTAGCTCTAACATCCCACATAACATCTAGGAGCAGTCGGTACATTCAGCTCAGTTGTTTTGGGGTAAGCCCGCTTCCCATGCCTTGTGTTGTTTTTCTGTCACTTTTTTGTTTTCGCTTGTATGAGTACTATTTCCTTGATTTCTTTAAACATTTGCTATCGTACATGTATGCTAACTTGTCATAGCACCATTTCAGTTTTCGTAAAAATCTCATTGTTGTCACATGCATGAAATTATTTTTTGCGAACAGTCGTCGATTCGGCAACTCTCCTCACCCACATGCATGTTTTTCCATTTTCTGAATTTTTCATTCACCATTTTCATGCATGATCATTCACGTATGCTTACACTCAATATCAACATGCATTCACACTCACATTCACTTGCAGTCACTCGTCAGCGAGTTTGGCCAACCTCGGCCCGGACTCTGCCTCACCGAGATAGCATTGTGCAATCCTGAGAGGGAAGGCTCTGCCTTCCTCTCTAGAAATGCACATTTTTGCCTAGCATCTACTCCCCAGACCTACTTTGCACAATCCTAAGGGACAATGATTGTTGGCCAAGAAAATTGTGCAATGTAGTCACTAAGCCTATAGCTATTTCCAGTTGAGATTGCACATTACGCAATCCCAGTAGTCAGCAACCAGATTGGACTGTGCATTATGCAGTTCCAGCAGTCAATCAGTCTCCCAGTAACCCAGACTGTGCCTTGTGCAGTCTTGGCAGTCGATCTCCCGACCTCTTGGCCGAAATTGCGCAACCTTCATGATCAGTTACACAGGTATGTTGCAAGTTAGTTCTCAAGTTCATTTTGGTTTTCGATTAACAGATTTCTTGCCACGAGGGTTGCCATGTCTCTAGGTATTGCAGGTGTTCATCTGTCTCTCAGTAGTGCAGGTACAATGGTTTCCAAGAGGGCAGAGTCGAAGGCACCATTTATAGCACACCTGGAGATGCAGTCGATCAAATGTCTATGAGATTTCCTACTCACGAAGAAATCAAGTTGTTTGTAGACAAGAACAAGATATCACAGCGAGAAGCATCATGAACAGTAGCTGAAGACAGCATACTAAATGCAGCGAAATCAGTGAATGCAATGAATGCAATAGGAAGGTTGTTGACAACATGGAGGTGAAACAAAGTCGCAAGATCAAGCAGATCCACTCATTGTGAAAGAAACTTTGTAGACTCGGGCTATGAGACGACAGTGCGACATGAAGATTGCGTGAAGATAGATAATGGAACAAAGAAGAAGTTGCATGTGTTGAAGCATCAACTCAAGTAAGAACATAAAACTACACAAACAAATGAATGAGTTGCAACAGAAACAGGAATAGTAGTGGGCGCAACATGCACTCACGGATGAAACTATGCCCGTACAAGTTAAAAATCCATCCCAGCTGCTGGCACAGAGTAGACATGGTGAGCGGTGTTGTTAATTGCATGCAAGGGATTCAGTAGCATGCATGTCATTGTGTGCACACATGCAATCTAACACATTCATCTCACTCACCAAGGTGAAGACAAGAAGTAAATCCAACTAGAGTTGAGCATGTACTTCGGCACGTTGATGTGCATGACCACCAACACACACTTGAAGATCAGCATGGACACTATGCATCAATATGTGTCGGTTCAATCGCACCCAAGAAGACCATGTGAATGTTAGCAAATGAGTTGGATGAAGAAGTTGAACCAATGCACCCGATACAACAGAGCCAAGAGTTCGTTTCAGCAAGATGTCACCATGGGGTGCATCCACACCATCATGGACGACCAAGCTTGGCATCATCTCACCACCTTCACATGAGTACAGGTGCATTGTAATGTTGAGTCATGTCAAGTGTAAGTCAAGTGTCAATAGTTGGATGTAACAGTTATAAAGTAGGTGAAGAGTCATGAGGGTAGTTGAACTGTCACAAAGGGGAATGTCAAGGGTCACCCCACCCTTTGCTATAAATAGTCCCTCATAACTCATTATATAGGATTTTGGTCATCCAAGCTTCTCTTAAGACTATCTTGAAGAAAGCTTGGATAGTATTATAATGTGCCTTGGCTTCTCCACTACATGAAGCTAGTACATCTCTTTGGCGGAGCAAGCGGATGTAGCTATAACGCTTCACTGTTGGGGCTAGCAGGTTTACATGGATGTATTGTATGATTAGGAATTACACTTATTTATATAATAAGAGCCAGCATATTTTCCTGCATATGTTGTTCTTGTAGTTAGACTGCTCTGGTTGCTTAGCAATATATGTTGTTTAACTTACATATTTGTGTATGAACTGCTTCGTATGCAATTATGTGAATCTTGTTGCAGATTTGTTGCTGGTTTAACCATCACTTTCGATTGTTGACTGATTTGTTTTCCATCTTGTGATGCATCTTCGCTCATGTGTTCCCTTTTCAGCTGAGTATTGCTACAGGTTGCTAATGGGTGCACTCAACTCACCCCCCATGTGTTAAAACCTCTCATTCACCTTCCTTGACTCACTGCAGTGGTCACACCCTTGCTACTGACAGAGTTATCTTACTTGCCTTTGTGCGACATTGCGGTCAAGGCATTACCTTACGACCCACTGCTGGGACTCCTACACCAAACGATTTGAGGTCTAATTGAGACTTCTTACCGGGGAGATCCCCTTGACATGTTAGCAGGTCCAGCACAGTCAACACTTCCATGGGAGGTCATCGGGATTTTTGATGTTGGTCTTGCAAACCAATTTGAGCCCTAACTCCTTATATCTGACCTTGTTGGGGACATGCAAAGAAAAATAGAGAAAGAGAAGACCGCTCTGATACCACTGATCTAAACTTAAACAAGAACGCAACAAATTACACATATAACCATAAATACAGAGATGCAGTAGAAATAACACTTCATTTCATTAATATCAAATACTGAAATATGCTTACAAACATAATGGAAACAAGACTAGCTCGGGCGATGGTAGCTTATCTCTAAGAAGAGATGTGGATGCTACATGCCTCTAAACTATGTTACAATGAGGCTCAAGGGCCTATTTATTATTGAAAAACATGAGAAAATCCTAAAAACCAAAACCCTAACCCCAAAAGATTAACGCCAAGAGTTTGTCAGTCTTGTTGGGGTTTGTTGGGTAGCCAACTTCTCAGGGTCATAACTTGGTCATATTATCTTTGTTTGACGCGTACAATACCTTGTTGGAAAGGTCTCTCTGAGTACTACAAGATTTACCGCAAGCCCCTACTTATGTTTATGGGCTTGCATCAGACCTAAAAACAAAAAAACAAAAAAACAAAAACAAAAAAACAAAAACATCGTATAGGGGGTCAAAACTGCTCTACAAGTTCAGGACCCGAAAAACTACTTAAAATAGTAAATGTTGAAATAAATAAGGAAACAAATAAAACTGACTGGAGGTCTAAGTGGAATAGGTGGGTGACCGCTAATATCCACCTGGATCACCCTCACACTACAATGGCCTACAGTTGGGGCACGTATATGGGATTCCTCAACATATTACATATAATACATATAAACTAATCCAAGAAAAAAATGTTGACTTAGAAATAACGCTGACAAAAAAACTATTTCTAAACTCAAGCAGAATAATCTTGCGTGAATTCCTAAACTTTAGAGTCCATTTTTTTATAGTTTATCAACCAAAATATTGAGTTCCATGTAAACACAATTGAAAGAGGTGATAAAATCTACCTTCACACTTTTTCTCATTCTAAATAATGCATTTTATTCATAGCACATAAATATGTAAATATATATGTAAAATTTTGAAATAAACCTATTTACAAAGCTAATAAAATTTCATGTCAACCAAATACTCCAATAAACTTTAAGTTCTTAATGTTTGACTTTGACACATGACATGTACTAGGTGCAAGCATGCTAAGACAATGTTTTCTTGTACAACACTTTACATAATGAAACAATATGGTACAAATTAAAAAAGAGTCTAAATGGTTTTATTCACTTTTCATGATGGATTTAATGTATCTATCAACAATGCATTGTTGAAACATGAACTTATATATATATATAACTCAAAGCATTAAAATATTCAAAATTATTGTGTGTGTTTTACCACCCAATATGTATTATGTATTAAAAGGTAAGATAAATCAAACATTAATCACGAATAGAAATAGAAGCAATCACACATAACGAACACTAAGAATTATTATGAGAAAACCTCAATTTAGGGGAAAAAACTAGTGTAAACCCTGCTCAACCCTTGGCACCTTGGTGCATGGCACACTTACAATGGAGACAAATAGGACTATTTATAGACTTCATTCCAACTAGATACAACTCACATAAAACCAAAGGTCACAAAACCATATACTTGAAACCATTAATTATACATTGTCATTCTTGAGTCAAGGTAAATCCTAACCATCCCCTTAAACTTGACTAGGAAATTGATATAAATTTAACCCCTAAAGCTTTAAGAACTTGAGAATTCCACACACCTAATTATATCATCTCCATTATAAATAATATAATTCTTGGTTCATCGTCTCTTGCATTCTCTTGCATTACTTTTTTCCATAAACCACACACATAACATTGACATTCATATAAAAAAACCCACCTGCCATATTACATAGGTCACCAGCTACTATAATCCTGCCCGTCCTCTTGGAATTCTCTTCAGCTACATAGTTCATCAACTAATTAAACTACATGTGCATCTTTCATCTCATTATTGTGGACCAAATTTCAGAAGTTCGTCATGCCACAATTTACCAAAATAAATGGTAAACCAAAATAAATGTAAATATACCAGCAACAATCTATGCTTCATTATTCATATTCAAACTCTTCCCAGCTCTCACACTTTGAGAATAAGCCATATATGGCCGAAGCGAACTGGTTAGAAAAATTCTCCATTTTCTTGAGCATAGCTAAATATTACCCAGTTAGATGTTCACGAACTGCTTGACAAAGATTCGCTCTCCATTGCAGGATCTTAGCGAATTGATGTCCATCTGCAATATCTCAGCGAAGTCTTCATCCTCTTTGCTCTTCCAACTGCACGAAAATTTCATTAGTCATGCTACCGCTGAGAGGCACGATTTACATCTCCTTTCCATTGACGATGTCCGCCCAACTGAGAGTGAGGGACTGCAATTATGTTTCCAACGCAGGCTCAATGAAAGAATGGCTCACAGGCTTCGATTATGTAAACAAATAACACTTCCTTCACTTCAACTGCGGTTGTGCAACTACGAGATCCACGGGTGCAATGCCGAGATCTAACGCAGATCTATTTGCTAGGCAAGAAAGAGGCGGGGAAACACTCAATCCATAGCCATGTCGGCCTTCTCTTACATAGCGGTAGATCCACACCAGATATGGCTCCTACATAGCGGTAGATCCACACCAGATCTGGCTCCTTCACACCCTAATCTGTTGACAATAAAACTCTACATAGCAGATCTGGCCTCTTCCCCGCACATCTTGTCAAATAAAAAAATTCACTTAGCTCATCTGACTTCCACAATCAAATTTTACATAGCAATAACAAAACCATAAACCCAACAAAAATCATTACATAAATAGAAGCAATCACACATGAAGAACATTAAGAATTACTCTTGGAAAATTCCAATTTCGAGGAAAATCTTGTTGAAAATGCAATTTCAACTGTGTAAATGTTTGAGCCGTGCTGCAGCCAATGACCAATCGTCGATATCGCATCGGGGGAAACGCAGTGGACAACTTATAAAAGAGCCATTTTTGTTTGTGATGAGCGATCGCCGATATCGCTATCGGCGAAACCAAAGGTGTGGGCCATTTGTATAAGGCATACATCCGACCCGATGGATCGGACCCGATAGTATTACAAATGGATTTTTGATAAATCTTCAAGTCTGTGCTTAGGACAATTTCCAATATATTTTATGCATTTTCGTTATATAACGAAATATAAGAAAAAGCAAAGGATCAGTTGTTTTGGCCCAAATCGCGATCGGCATATCGCAATCGGGGAAACCAAGGGTGCACACTTTCTTCATATATTCTTGCTATGCGATGAAGCCCGGACCCGATGGGTTCCCAAAGCCAAATTGAATACTGGTTGAAGTACATGCCTGCAAAATGAATTCAACGTGAAGTAAAAGTTACATTACCGCCAGTTTTGTCAGTAAAACAGTAAATGCAAATTTACTGAGGGTCGGTAAGTTTTGGTGAAGTTTTTAATTTTATTATTCTTATTTCAGCGGGAGTATGGGCACAAGTAAAAGCCAGTAAAACCATTTAATTTTTTTTTGTTTTCTTTTATGGAAGCATGGCAACAGTAAACGGAAGTAAGTAATTTCTTTTGTAGTCATAT